>JBBPJW010001297.1:0-12965 GCA_038088935.1 Pulveroboletus aff. viridisquamosus
TTGTACTTGGTCTGTGCGCAGATCTTGACAATATATAAGGCAGGGGGTGCAAGCTGAGGTTTCCTCAGTCTTGCTCTCTTGACCTCTTAGCTGGTTATACAGTCTGAACTCTCAGAACTGCTGGCTAGGGTTTACACAAGGGCCTGGGATCTCATCCATTCTCTACATTGCCTAGTTAGGGGCCACTAGCACAAAAGCCCTAGCAGTTATCAGGACAAGTTTAGGAGCGTCCACCAAGGTAGAAGACGAGTATCAAGAGCAATGGGCAGTGATCCTGTTTCATTATAGGGGCAGTATTTTGATCAGACATATAGAGTTAGAATAAATACAAGACTGAATTGAAATGGATTGTAGTTGGTTTATAGGGCTTATAATCTAATAAAGCTAAGAACTCAGTTGAAAGGAGAAACAACTGATATTAGTACCTAATAGAGCTAAGGACTAGATACATGTCAGTCAATGATACTATAGCATACAGTGAGTTTGTGCATGTTATAACTTTGAATCCCAGAGGCTAAATCTAGATACTAAAGAGAAAAGGAGAAACATTGAGGAAGAACTCTAATGAAGGCTCTAAAGAGGAGCAACTAAGAAGGGATCAATAAAGAAGGACCCAGAAGAGGCTTGTGCTTGTGCAACTATGGGCTAAGCTCTAAAAGAGCTGAAATCTGTTATAATGCATATTTTCCCTTTTATTTCATTTTTACCCTGTTTCATTTTCCTTTAACTCTTCACATGTTCACATCATGTGACCATGTCATCCCTTTACTATTTCACCATGTCACATCTTCACTATTTCACATTTCACATCTTTGCCACTTTACACTTTACTAGATTTAGACTAATCTAGCCTATGATTTTATACCATCTGTTTTCCTCATATACTTCTAGACTTTCGCTCTCTTTCTGCTATTGGGCAGCTTATTGTACACTACTGTAGGGCAGGGCACACTTTCTTGGTCTATGCTCAAGATGCAATAGTATAAAAGGAGTCCAAGTCCAAGCTAGAGTCTCTAGTCTTGTGTACTTGAATCTCTAGGGTTTTTACAAGTCCCTTGACTCAATATCCCTCTTGCCTAGTTCTCCTAGCCTCTAGTTCAAAGGTTAGGCTTCAGCAGAACCCCTAGCAGTAGCAGAAGCACATACCAAGGCTATAGATATAGTTACTCAAAGTCTTGCAGTGTAATAAGATTTAAAGAAGTGCAAACTGCAAGATACAAAGTGATTAAGTTTGAAGAGACTTGACCACCCATACCTGCCTCTTATATATGGCCCAGGATGGCACATAGACCAAGTACACTAAGTCTACCCTAGACTACTGCTAGCTATGGACATTACTAGCAATAAGAGTATACTATTAAATAAGAGAGGACCAGGCATGGAGCAGATGTAAAGAAATAAGGCAGTGTCCTCTCATATCAAGGGTTTAGAATGGAAGAGAAAATAGGAACCCATAATAAAAGACCCAGGGTTATATATAAGAACAAGAATCTTTGCCACAGATATAATAAGATTATAAATGCAGATTCTAGATTTATCAGATTTATTGAGATAGCATTGAGATCTAGATGGGGAAGATCCATCGGCAGATCCTGGGAAGATCCCAGATCCCAAGCCATGTAACCACTATCTGTGAAGATACTTGTAATAAAGTCAAGCCCTAGGCTAGGGTTATCCAAAGAGGAGTATGTCTCTCATGATCATGCAAAGTAAAAGTGTAGGTTTGCATAGATGCATAACAGTGCATATCTCAGTCATAAGGAGAAACAACTGAGGATACAGTAAAGAATGAGATATGATATTAAAGAGAAACAGAGTTATCATGTACTAATATGTTGGGTAGACAACAAGGGGTTTGTGCTGTCATAGTGAAATCGAAAGCTGTGGCATGTGGAGATCATACCACAATCAACAAGAATTGCTGTAAATTGTCCACAAATGCATAAATGATTATACTTTTGTGTCCGTCGAGCCGCCATTGGTGCAGCATCAGCGCAGTTGCCTTATTTGGCAAGTCGCGGCTAAGTGCACGTATGCTTGATCGCCATTGGATCGACATTAGACGTCCTCGTCAGCGCGGTGGGTCGGCATGCTTCGTATGCTGTCTAGGATGATATGGATGTGGCGTGAATGGCTCTGATATATGAATTGTCGAACATTTGCGCTGTTCGTGCTGACTTGACTGATTGCCAGCCAACATCCTCGTATCGACTCGTTTCGAGTCGGTGTGCATATTGCTCGTTGCGCCATCCATTTGCTATTTATCCTCATTGTATTTTGATCGGTATCCATCGTTTCCCGGTGCTCCGGATACATCAACATCGACGCTCGGGTCACGTCTGACTCCCCACTCCCCCTCAAGCTTGATGCTTGGGGTTGCATTCTTTTGCTGCGTGTACTCGTCGGGTGGTTTACATGGCTTGTGAGGATCTCCTGGTACGTCGTCATTGACTGTTGCCGTTATGCTTATTTTTGAAGCTTTCGACGTCCTCGACACTCCCTCGGCACCCTCCTTAACCCTCTCCGCATCCATTGACTCGTCATCCTTTTCGTCCATGCCTGTTGGCTGGTCAGGTGGCTTTACGGGTACGTCTGGATGACGTCCATCGTCACCCATGGTGTCTGCAGGGTCATTCGATGGTTTCTGCTTCGCTACCTTGCCATCTCCACTTGGCCCATCAAGCAACGCACACTGCGTACTTGCACTCGCCTCAGCATTCATGCCGGCTCTTTGCTGGCCTCGGTGCCCTCCTGGGGTCATATAGGGTATTGCGCGGGTCCTCTGGGGTGTACAACGGACATTCATCGTCGTCATCCGCGTTCCTGGCCTTCATCAGCCTTGTGACACCGTCCTCCACACTGGTCAGTACCCTGGACGTGTCGTCTTCGTGTGCAGCGAGCTCATCGCTCCTGCCACTCGCACTCCAGTCCTCCTCCTCGAGCGGCATGCTCTGGGGTTCAGCTGATACCCGGTTGCTTCCAATGTTGACTGACTGCCCATCTATGGCTTCCTGCATGCGTGCGATCGTGTCGCCGCTGCGCCTTTCGTCATCAACCTGGCGCTTCCCACCTTCATAGGCACCCGCTACCTTAGGATACTTAGTGACTACAAGTATCATGCAGTCCAACAAAACAGGTGCAAGAAACATTGCGAGATAGGATCAAGACGTAGGTACCTGGGTGGTTAAAGGGGGTTGAATGGAATCGCTTCCTATACGCATCCCTGAGCGTATATGGAGCCGAATAGCAACATTGTTCTCGGATCTGGTGGAGAGAAGTGAGTTGCTCGCTTTCCTACGCGAGGAGTTCGCAACCGAATATGCAGCTGGCCTTACCCCAAAAAGTTTAGCTGAACCATGACACATTGAAATTTGTATTGCCTGCTCTCGGCCTCGTGATGAGTGCCATACCCCGTGTTGATAACTGCATTCAATAGAACCTGCTAGTGGTGCTCACTGGTACCACATGATCTAGTTCTGGTGGTTCCGCCCATAGATGGGTTTTTCCCAAAGGTCAGTCGCATAATCGGTTGCGAATTTCTTGCATGGGAAAGCGAGAAGAATTTTGCTAAGGGATGTGTATAAAAAGCAACTCCATTCAACCCCCTTTCACCATCCAGGTGCCTACATCTTGATTCTGTCTCACAATGTCTGCACTATCTACCGGAGTCTACTTCATCGCCAACAGAGTCGTCGACCCCAATGGAGCCCTGGCTCTCTACTTCAACGGAGCCGGAAATACTGTGACCGTCACTAACTCCGGGATTTCAAATAACACCTTTGTTCGCATTTGATCTCAACTGTCTGATGTGAAGTGACTAATAATGAAAACTTATGCAGTGGCAGTATGACGCATCCTCGCAAATCATCGCTCCCTTCACCGACCCCACTCTGAGTGCCATATGGGACGGCAACGGCAACCTCGTACCCGTTCCTGATACAAGCATTCAGTGGATCATCGAGAACACGAATGGCCTATTCACGTTCGTATCATGTTTCTTCCTCACTTTCATATGTTGAATGATGTGATCGGAGTTTAGTGTGCAAGACAAGAACCAGTTGGACTACTGGTACCTTGCAGAAGCGACAGATGGAGAGGGTGTCACCAGCAGTTCAACTGGGAGTGGTACTGGGACTGAGAAATGGGAGTTCATCCCCGTCCAAGTGAACGATCTCCCGTAAATTATCAATACCCAAGACAATGTTGGAACGAATGGGCCAGTAGTGGGGCAGTTTGTTCTGCAGTTGAGCGTGAACAAGGCTGGATTATGTTTCTCAATCGCGTGGTCCTACCATATGTCAATACTACTGTTGGCATCGAATGTATATAATGTGGAGTGCGAGAAGACGACGCGAGAAACGAGCGGGTGTTTTGATGAGGTGATGAGTGTCATAATTGATTATGCTGTGGTGTCAGATGCAGCTCCTAGAAAAGGGAGAAAGGGCAGGGGTCAACTGGACACAGCCCATTTGTTGCACTCCGTACATATCTGTATCTGTGGAGTGTACTATCACTTCACCCTTAGAGCAAAAAAAATCACCATTTTCGCTCTAACATCTTCACAAAGATATCTCCTGTCCTCGGGTTCAATCTGTGGATTCAGATTATGGCACTCCATCTACTACGCATTTTACCCAAATTTTTGTCACGCATCCAGCACCTACAGATGTTGAAATTCCGGCCTCAGGTATTGTTGGCATATGGCGCTGCAACAGGGTGAAGGCAAGAAACTCAGGGACCCAGATGAAGTTTCAAAAGTTAAAAGAACAAGCAGTGGATATATTATTGTTGGACTGCACGATACTTGTGGTCACTTAAGTTTCCTAAGGAAACTAGTAGTCCGGTGTACTATTAGCTTATATAAGCGGTAGAGCGTATGTAATCAATAAATTCTAACACTTCCCCTCAAGCAGAAATCCTGGCAAGGTGGATGCTTGCACAAAAGAAAGAGGGAAATAATAAAAGAATGTTAATACCTGAATTAAATCTCAGAGAATAACTGTAATTCGTCCATAATGATTATACTTTTGTGTCCGTCGAGCCGCTGTTGGTTTATTTTAATTGAATAGTTATTGAAAAGCAATTTTCTATAACATGAACCTGTTATTGAGAATTGTTTCATCTTTAAAAGAGATTTAAAGATAAAAGTGTACGGCATCAGCGCAGTTGCCTAATATGGCAAGTCGCGGCTATGTATGTGAGCGCTTACGCTGGATCATCTTGATCGACCTAATTCGTCCTCTTTGGCGCAGTGGGCCGACATGCTTGGTATATCGTCGGGATTGATAGTCTGGAGGTGGTGTGGACGGATCTGATACGTGTGTCATTGAGCTCTTGCGCTCTCCGTGCTGACTTGATTTGTTGTCAGCTAGCGCCCTCATATCGACTCGTTTCGAGTCAACGTGTGCGTCGCTCGTTGCGCCGTCCATCTGCGGTCGATCCTCATTCACTCCGGATTTGTCACCATTATTTTCGCGCTTCCAACTGCGCTCTCCCCCTCCCGGCTTGTCTGGTTCCCCTTCGCCCTGCTTGTCTCCTGGCGCTATATCGTGGCTTTGCATATCCGTCCGGTCGATGTGCTCGTTCCAATGGCTCTTGAGACGTCCTCCGTCGTGCTGGTGGCCTCACGGTGCGTTCTAATCGCATCCTGAGTTGTCTGGCTCATCTTGAGCCTCTCCAGGTGAGTTCTCAGCTTCCCTTTGCTCCGACTCTTTCCTAGCGCATTCTCATACCTTCTCCAGCTTTCTTTGCCTTGTCCTCGCATCCTCATCGCGTCCCGATGTCGTTTGACCTGGCCATTCCACTCCCCCTCAAGCTCAGTGCTTGGAGATGTGACCTTTCACTGCACAGGTTTGTCGGGTGCTTTGCGCGGCTCCTGAGGGTCTTTTTGTACGTCGTCGTCACCTCGAGAAGTATGTTGATCATCTTCTTCAGCTTCTGCTGGAGGTTGCTCGCACTTGGTCACAACTGCTTTCCCCTCCTCGATTGGCATGCTGCAGCATGTGTCTGCACTCTCCCGGCCGTCCTGTGCGCCTCGGTATTCCTCTCCGACATTTCCATCGTCGTCTGCATCTGCGCGTCCATGCGCGATGCTCCCATTTGGTCCATCTTCGACGTCTCCGCCCAATTCGACCTTCTGCCAGTCGTCTCGTGTCTGTGGGATCATCGGCTCCATAACATCGTCCTCCACACTTTCCATTGCCCTGGACACATCATCTTCACATGCAGTGAAATCATCCCTCCTGCTGCTCATCCTCCAGTTCTCCCCCTTGAGCGGCATGCTTTGGGGTTCATCTTGTAGGGTATCTGTGTGGCTGACTTCGATGTCGCCACTTCCTTGGCTGTCCTGCACGATGGGTCTCTTGCCAGTGGCACCCTTTAGGTCGGCCCCGGAATTCTGCCCTCCCACATCAGCCTCTTCGACCTCTTCGACCTCGCCATCTTTCAACTCAAGTGGTGGGTCCCGTGGGCCGTCCGTTGCGCCCGCTGGCCTTGTGGGCTCGGCGCACTCTGCGTTCGGATTCATGATGTCAGCGACTGCTTCATCGTCCTGTCGGCTTGCCGTTTCAGGTTCCTGGGGTAAGTTTGTAGTGTGATGGGCTTCCGTGTCCTGCCCTTCGTTAACTTCACCCCTCTAACCCTTCGGCTTAAGTCCTTAGAGACTTTCCATGTCGCGTTTTGACCTGCAATGCCTCCTGTGACTCTGTCCCATTTCGGCTCTTGTGCAGCCAATTGTGGCACTCCATAGTATGTTACCAGTACCGTTGCCTTTGTAAATCGTTTAAATCGCTCCGAAAGATGGCTATACTGTTTATGAGCAGTTTGCAGGTGAGGCATAAAACAATATATGGAGTTGGGTAAGCTGGAAATGATAATGGTTTTGTTATGGCCTCGATCTGCGGGTTCGGATCTGTAACAGTGCCGTCCAGGTAACTTTCCAGTCCCTTTCCATTGATAACCTGTTGAAAAGACCTTTTTCTTACTTTACATATGCTCTCTCCATTCTACTTACCTTACATACGTCATTTCATTCCATAAAAGCTTACCAATTATACCAGAGTACATGTGTTTGGGTGCAACGCGCCACACGTGACCATGTGTGGCAAAGTGCCACATGTGATGTGTACCATGCCTAGTATACGGGAACTACAATATATAGATTGAATGTAAAGCACTCAGAGTTCATCTTTGAAATTTAATTCTCTTACTGGACTAAGTATACCCCTCTGGTGTGCTTTTTAGTGAGGTTCTTGTCATAATTCCAAAGATCCCCTTTTTCAAACCAGACACTTGTCCATTTCCCTGTCATTGTCACTTCAAATTCCACATCAACCCCAATACTATCAACAGTGCCATTTGCACTTGTCTTATCCTTATCTTATTTTATCACAGATGTGTTGTAATTTTGACCAGCACGCATTAGCATTGTTTTTATGGTAAAAGTTACATAAGCTTAGAGCGTACTTTTCGTACCATTTTCTAGTTTATGTTCCTCAGTAGCTTGACATCTACTGAGGGTAAGTCCTATCTTTATAGGCATTTCTACTGTACTAAACTATCCTAGTTCTCATAGGTAGTTGCACTAATATCAGTAGCTTGACATCTACTGAGGTTCTCCTAGTTCACTTAACCTCTGCATGACACCCCTTTTAACAAGATGGACCCTAGGCTTAAAGGGAAACCTATTTTTGTTGTAAACTTGACCAGCAGGCTTTAGCTTTCCTTTATGGAAATTGTTACATAAACTTAGAGCACAACCATTTTCTTGTTTATGTTTCTTAGTAGCTTGACATCTACTGAGGGTAAGCCCTATTTTTATAGGCATTTCTACTGTACTAAACTATTATAGTTCTTATAGATAGTTAATCTAATATCAGTAGCTGTTATGCACCCCAAGAGTGTAACCATGCAAATTAACTGGTAAATGGTGAAGGCCCACAACAATAACAATGAGAGGGCTTTTATGCTAGAGCCCCAGAACTAGGCAAAGGAAAGAATAAGTGGAAACCCTCTATAGAACTGGAGAAATCTCAAGTCCTTATTACCCTATATATATATTCACCAGGGATACAGCCCCAATACAGAATGACTAAGAACTACTACCTATGGTCACCAATAGTAGTAAGTGCTCTTGCTTATAAATAAGAAAGCATAGGGTAGAGGGTAGAGTGAGGCAGTGACCTTGTGGATCAAGGGATATAGAAAAGAAGACCATATCATGAGAATATGGGAGAATGAAAAGGAAGCATATAGCATTAGTGAATATAAATATGGCCAGGCAGCCATAAGGCCAATGAGATCCTCATCTGAATCTCTGCCACAGATTGATTCTAGTCTAGATCCATTAAATCAGATATTTTCATAATCAATCTAGATCTTATCTGAGATCTGCCATATCATGTGACCAATACTTATACATGGGAAATACTCTGATAAGAATCAAATCCAAACTGTTATGTGTTACATTAGACCCAGGTAGGGGCTAGCATAGACCTTGCTGGCAAGGATTAAGGGGTGGACTAGATGAAGGGTCAGTCCTGAGTAACAAGTGATGGCAACAAATGCAGAGTTGTGCCAAAGTTGAATGCTAGAATGATTTATACTTGATACTGGAGACTGCCAGGGTAGAACAGAGATGGATTCTGAGTACTAGGTACAGGGACTAGGAGTATGTGAGAAATTGCAAGGTAGAAGTAGCATAGAGAGAGAGGGATGAAAGAATATACTACTTTATAGTACAGTAAGTAAGGTTCAGACTCAGTTGAATGAGTCATAGTTTGTAATAATAATGACAAAGCACTGAGTAAGCAATCCATGTGAAAATGGATGGAATGTGATGGAAACAGATGCTTATGAAGGAGTACTAAGTCAGAAAAGAAAAGAAAAGAACAATAAAGTGGTCAAACCCTGGTTTGAATGCAAGAAGTCTGAAGCTATGATAGATGAAGACAAAAGTAAAGAATCATAACATTATGTATCCAATAAGTGCTTTCTGTTTGTTATAACTCTGATTCCCAGAGGCTAAATCTAGATAAAGAGCAAGAGAAGGAACATAAAAGGGAAACTCAAAAGGAGGCTCTGGAAAGGAGCAACCAAGAAGAAATTGATGAAGGAGGACTCAGAAAAGACTCATGCCCATGCAACTGAGAATCTATTCTGAAAGGATAGAACTCTAAAAAAGTGCAAACTTGCAAAGTATAAAGTGATCAAGTCTGGAGAGACTTGACTATTCATATCTGCCCCTTATATATGGCCCAGGGTGGTACACAGACCAACTACACTATGCTGACCTTAAACTACCTACTAGCTATGGACACCACTAGCAGTAAGAGCATACTATTAAATAAAACAGGTAAAGGCATGAAGCAGATATAAAGGAATGAGGCAGTGATCTTATATATTAAGGGAATGAAATGGAAGAGAAGGGTAAAAAATGAGGATGGGGATCTCTGTTACAGATGTGCTAAAATCATAGATATGAGATTCATTAGATTCATGGAGATAGCATCAAGATTTAGATAGGGAAGATTCTGGGCAGATCCTGGGAAGTTCCTGGATCCTGTATTATATGACCTCTGACTATAAAGGTACTTGTAAATAGTCAAACCCCAAGCTAGAGTTATCTGAAAAGGAGTATGTCTTCCATGATCATGTGATGTAAAAGTGGTGATTGCACAAAATGCATAACATTTTTACCAACATGGACTGGTAAGTGAATAGGGATAATAACAATAACAAGTGGGCTTTTAACACTAGAGCCCTGAACTAGGCAGGAGAAGGAAATGAGCTTTGACCCATATGGAGTATAAAACACTAGTAACAGAAGTGGTTAAGACTGAATTGCCCCAAGTCTCTCCCTATCCCTTATATATTAACTACAGATACACACAGACCATGTACAGAAAAGGTAACTACCATTTATGGACCAATGGCAGTAAGTATATAGAGCTGATAAATAAAGAAGCATAGAGTGGAGGGTAGAAGTAAGGCAGTGGCCTTGCAGATCAGGAATATAAAAAGAGAACCACAATCAAAGGATATGGGAGAATGGAAAGGAAGCATACTTGTAAAGGTGAATATGAAAGTGGCCAGGTAGTCACAAGGCCATGGAGATCACCATCTAGATCTCTGCTACAGATCAATTCTAATCTAGATCCATTAGATCAGATATTATCATAATCAATCTAAGATCTCATCTAAGATCTTGCCATATTATGTGACCAATACTTATATGCAGGGAATACTTTGAAGAAATCTAAACCCAAATCTAGGATTATTCTTGTTTTGGCCATGAAGTCTTATAATCATGTGATAGGATTATCAGTGTTTTGCTGAGCATATAACAGTAGCTTGACATCTACAAAGGTTCTCATAGCTTCACTTAACTTGTTATGCACCACAAGATTGCAGTGCCAAGTGCTCAGAAGCAAAGGAATAGAGATTTCAAGGATAGCTGTGAGTTAACACAAGTATAGTACAAGTGCTTAAAGCTGGGAGCTTTGAGATGTTAAGAATATAGTTTATATAGCTACAATGTGTGTGCATAAACCAAAACCCTGATGGAAATCTTCCCATACACAAGGCATAAGGATCAAAAAGAAGAGAAGCATTTTTAGGAACTATCAAGGGTTCAGCTTCTGAAATGAAAATGAAGTAACAGAAATGAAAAGAAGCACATAGGATGGTAGATAGGAGGTTAACCCTCTGCCCTAGGTCTCATGACCCATTACATGTCCTGATAAGATAAAAGATTAGATAACCATATGGAGAAGATAAAATAAGGTCACATGATCAAGAAAAGAAAAAAAACATCATAACACTACTCCCTTTTTAGCTCTTGGATTTTAGATGAGAGAAATGCAGAGGGACTTCAGAGATGAAATTTTTGTAGGAACAAAAAGTGCAGGCAAAGTTATCAGTAAAGATGGCAAAAAAACATTGGAGTGTAGAGAAATAAAGCTTGTGGAAGTCATAAACAAGTTCAGGAGCATTGGCAACATCATCTATTGTCTGCCATATGCAATTATTCATGGTATAACCCTTTCAATGCACCAGGTATTCCAATGTGTTCTTGTGCAAATGGGAGTCAACAATTTCTTCCACCTTATACTCCATTTGTCCTTCTTCTGTTACCACAATTTGATCTGGAGTAATAACATCCTGATCCAATAAAGGCACCTGTGCTTTCTTAATGCAGCTAATATTCACAGTAGGATGAATGTGCATCTCTGATGGTAATTGAAGTTTGACTGTGTTAGAAAGGACATCAAGGACTTTGAATAGGCCAATTTATCACTGGATCAACTTCTTGGAGGAATAGGGAAGGAACAGGTTACAGGTAGAAAGCATCACCATTTTACCAATTTGATATGAGGCATATGCTGGTTTGGTATTTCATGCCACCATGATAGAATGAGCCTTTTCCAAAGAACTAGAGATATTAGCAAAATATTTCTGTAATTGTGTTACAAAAGGGGAAGACAAAGGATTCTTCAAAGCCCATGCAAGGTGAGAGTTGTTTGGTAATGGCAAAAGGGCTAGTCTTTGTGATGGAGGAATAAAAGTTGTTATAATGGAACTCTGCCAACTTTACCCAATCAACCCATTCTATTTGTTTCTTTGCCATGAAAGTATGTAGGTATCTCTCCAGTTCCTGATTGATTTATTCTGTCTGACCATCCATTTGAGAATAATACACCATAGAGAGTTTAGGTAAAATATTTAATGCTTTGTGAAGTTTCTATGTAAAGTTGGAAACAAGCTGCAGTCCTCTGTCTGAAACCAAAGAACTAGGAAGATCATAACATGACCAAACATGGTCTCAAAAAAGCTTGGCTAAACCTAATGAAGAAAGAGATGAATGGCAAGGAGTGAAAATGACTTCTTTTGAGAATCTGTCCACCACCACCAAAATACTGTTCTTTCCTTGAATTAATGGCAATCCTGTTACCAAATCCACAGATAAGTCCTTCCATGGTTCTGTTGCAGCTAGAAGGGGAATAATAGGAAAAGTTGCTTCAGTGCCTATAGATATGGCACAGGTGGGACACTGATTAACAAAAGAAGCAATATCTTCTTTCAAAGAAGGCCAAAGATAATACCAAGTTAGAAGCTGAAAAGTTCTGGTTTGATCAGAATGGCCTCCCAGAGGCAAAGAATAAACTAAATGTAAAAGTTTCAATTATAAATGTTCTGGAACAAAAACCTGGTTTTGAGAATTCTTGAAGACCAAGTGATTTTCATCATAACATCAGGTGAAGGAAAGGGATAAATGTGAGGAATGAGAGACAACCTCAGAAAAGAAGGAAAAAGAGGTGTCAATAGAATGAATAAAAAGAGAAGAGGGAAGAAAAGTAATGTTCTTGTTGAGATCTGTAGGAGAGACATAATTAGGTTGTCAAAATAGGGCATCAGCCTGACCATTGAAGGAACCTGGTTTGTGAATGAAAATGTAATTGAACTCAGACAGGAAGGCTTGCCATCTCACCTGCCTGAAGGAAAGGTCCTGAGGCTTGTGCCAATATTCAAGATTCTTGTGGTCTGTTCAGATTTCAAAAGTGGGGTAATCAATAACATAATGATGCCAAGCTTTCAAGGTGTGAATGACTGCTAAGAGCTCCTTGTCATAGATGGAATAGTTGAGCTTGGCCAGTAAAAATGCTTTTGACAAGTACACAGCAGAGTGCCACAAACTGTCAGCTAATTGAAAGAAAAGAACCATACCCATGTCAGATTGCAAGGCATTAGTCTCAATACAAAGGGGGTGGGAGGAGTTGGATGTTATGAATCTAGACCAACAGCAAGAGGAAACCACCTTGGGGGTGCCCAATAATGGGGGGACAAAAGAATGGCAGCCTAGAGGAGGCACTAGGAAACAAGGTAAACAAGTAAACAAGTGCTCTAGACTGGGAAACCAGTCTATGCCCTTGCCCCTTTATATATTGCTACAAGATGTGCATGGACCA
>JBBPJW010001298.1:0-12964 GCA_038088935.1 Pulveroboletus aff. viridisquamosus
GGAATGGAAGAGGAACCACACCATGAGGATGTGGGAGAATGGAAGTGCACAGGAATAGATCAATGAAAGTAGCAAGGCTGCCTGAAGGCCAAGGAGATCCAATCTGGATCTCTGCCACAGATCAGATTCTAATCTAGATCAAGAGATCAGATATCATCAGAAGATCTGGATCTCATCTGAGATCTGCCACATCATGTGACCAATACCTTTTGTGCAAAGAAATACTCTGAATAAAGGACTTAGTCTTAGCCTAGGGTTTGCCTTATTAGGCAACTCGTTCGCACGGTCACGTGCAACTGATCACATGACCAGCGCATCTCGTGCTCTACAGTTCCCACGGTCACGTGAGACCATCGTGTTAGGTTGGAGCCATAACATCACTGGCCTTTAGAATTAGAGACTTCCATTGGCTCCATTGTTGTTATCTGAGCTTTGACTTTATATAGGTCTTTAGTGTATTTTTTTATTCAGCCTAGTTGGGGCCACTAGCATAAAAGCCTCACCAGTAGTTCAAGCACAAGTTAGAGGTATTCACCAAGGTGTTCTAAGCACAAATTATGGAAGTTCCTGCAACAGAGCAGATATTAAGAAGTAAGGCAGTGGCCTTATAAATCAAGGAGAAGAAAAGAGAAGCCACATTATGAATATTATGATATTCTCAGCTTTTAGCCTATTTTTTTGGCCAACTTCCCTTTATTGAGTATTTTCTTTTATTTTTGTTACTCCTATTATTGTTTCCTGCCTTACTATAGTTGTTGTAATTAGTATACCATAGATATAATAGCATTTTCCAGGTGTCTCAAATTTATTGACTTGAAAACTTGTGATATTCACCTTTTTTAATATGATGTCCCTCCAAGTTAACTCCTTGAGTCTGTAAGATACATATTTAAGCTTATTTTTCTCTACTTGCCTAATTTTAGATGGTTTTCTTCAGTTTCTTCCTTGTCCCTGTATTCTGTTGCTTAATATTCATCAAAGTCATAACAGTAAGGATATGGGAGAATAAAAGGGAAGCATGCAGAGACAGTAAGGATAAAAGAGATATAGCAGAAGCAAGACTAAAAAGATTCATCTGGATCTCTGCCATAGATCAGATGTTATTGAATATCTGGAATCTGCCTTATTACATAACTGTTATCTGACATAGGAAAATACTTTAAATAAAAGTGTTATGACTTTAATGAATGTCAAGATATTAAAGACTAAAGCAAGGGAGAAACTGGAAAGATAACCCAAAACCAGGCAAATAGAAAAAGAAAAGCTTAGAAAAGTATCTTATACACTTAGGGAGCTAACTTGGAGGAATACTGCACCAAAAAAGGTGGATATTACAAGTGCTCAAGTCTATAAACTTGAAACACCCAGAAATGTCATTATATCTATGATATACAAACCACAACAAATAACTATAGCAGGATAAACAAGAATAAAAGGGAAAATTCTAAATAAAAGGCACCAAACCAGTAAAATGGCTTCTTATCATCCTGTCCTCAAGTCTTGATACTAAGCTGGTGAGTGCAACTGAGCAGTGATTTTGTTCTAGTGCCACTAAGAACTAGGCAAAAGAATAAAGAGTCAAGTGCCTTATATAAAGCCCTAGAGCTCAAGTGCACAAGACTAGGAAAACCCAGCTTGTGCCAGCCCTTTATATATGATATAGGAGTGCACACAGACCATATATCAAAGGTCTGCCCTGAACTATGCTTATAGTAAGCCCACCAATGGCAATAAAGTGAAGTGGGAAACTACCTGCTCTGTCTTGATACTTGTGGCAACCTTGGTGGATGCTCCTAGTCTATCCTAAATAGCTGCTTGGGCTTTTATGCTAGTGGCCCAGAACTAGGCGAGAGGGAAAGGATAAGATCACTACTCTTGTATAAACCAATAGCCAGCAGCACTGAGAGTTCAGCCTGTATAACCAGCTAAGAGGACAAGAGAGCAAGACTGGGGAATACCCAGCTTGCATCCCCTGCCTTATATATTGTAAAGATCTGCACACAGACCATGTACAGGAGGTCTACCCTAAAGTGTGCTATCTATGAACACCAATAGCTAAAGTAGCTCCTACCTCTAAATAGATAGATGAGAGGGAGAACATGGGGTGGCAATGAGGAGTGAGGCAGTGGCCTCATGGATTAAGGAAAGGGGATGGAAGAGAAGCCACACCATGAGGATGTGGGTAGAATGAAAGGGCACAGGTATAGATCAATGAATGCAGCATGGCTGCCTAAAGGCCAAGAAGATCCTAATCTAGATTGAGAGATCAGATATTATCAGAAGGATCTAGATCTCATCTGAGATCTGCCACATCATGTAACCAATACCTTATGCCAGGGAATACTCTGAATATAGGACTTAGCCTTAGCCTAAGGTTTGCCTTATTAGGCAACTTATTCACATGATCACGTGCTTCTGGCACATGACCAGTCACATCACATGCTCTACAGTTCCCACGGTCACATGTGACCATTGTGTTGGGCTGGAGCCATAACATAAAGGAGTGAGTACCATGGCAGTATTGCATGATAACTGCCAGACAATAATGTTATGATCTAGGCTGGTCTAGAATGTGATATGTGAAGGTGTGAAAGATTAAAGAGGTGAAAGAGTGAAGAGGTAAGGATTACCATGATCATGTGATATGACATGTGAAGAGTCAAAGTAAAAAGTACAAAGTGGGGAAAAAATTTTAAAAAAGTAAAAATAGAATTATAACAACCAGAAGCTGGGGCTTTTAGAATAGTCCCTAAAGGAATTGGCCAAAAGATTAGCCAAAAGTTTGAAAGACTATAATAAAAAAGACTTAATCTTAGCCTAGAGTTTTCTTGATATGACTATTCTTGTCCATAATTATATAACTACAATACATGGTGGTTGCATAAGCAACTCTTTATAGCAGGTTGTTCTCATGGTTGCATGCTAGAAATTGTCATGTTTGCTAGATGCATAATATTTTCTCTTTTTGAGTTAAATCCCCAATAGTGTAAACATAAGTTGAAACTATTATACTAAAAGACCTTGAGCAACTACATCTATATCCTTGGTGCTCTGCTGCTGCTAAGGCTACTGCTGAAGCCTAACCTTTGAGCTAGAGGCTAGGAGAACTAGGCAAGAAGGGTTGGATCAAGGAACTTGTGAAAACTGTTACAATTCCCCATATCTTTTTTCTTTTCCTCATTCTAGTTTCTTTTTCATGCATCTTGGATGCTTTCTTGTTCTTGTTCTGGAACCTTCCACTTCTTTCCATTCCAGAACATTCCCTGACTCAGCAGCCATTACTCATAATCCATTCCCTTTGTATGTGTTATCAAATATTATGCCTAGACTGCTTTTCCCATGTTCCATTCATTTCCACACAGATCACTTATTCAGCATTTGTCATCCCTATGACTCATCCAACTGAGTCTAAACCTTATTAATTGTACTATAAAGTAGTGTACTTTGCCTCTCTTTTCCTTACACTACTTCTTATCTTCATATCTTAGTACCCATGTATTTCTACCTTACTACCTTGACTCCTTAGTATATCCTGGTAATCCATCTCTCTTGATTCATGCATTGGTGCACAAGAGGAAACACCCTTGAACTTCATCAATGCCAGTTGTTAATCATACTTTATAAGCCAGCATCCTTGCCATCACTTAATCCTTTGTCTAAGTATTTCTAGTGTCATTCTTGTATTGCACCTTACCTTGACCCCAAGCTGACCTTTGTCAAGCTCATCCCCTAGCAGTTCCCTCTTCTCAAGGTCTACACTTGACTCTACCCAAACCTAGCATAACAAAAACCTTAGAAGTTCAAGTGCACAAGACTAGAAATATTATGGTTTTCTTATACTTATTCTTGTTACTCTTAATCTGGTTGTTTACTCTACTATAGATACTTGTTATGGTTTGTATACCATAGTTATAATAGCATGTCCAGATATCTTAAGTTTTTAGACTTGATCACCTGTGATATCAGCCTTTTTTGGCTTTTTAGAGTGATTTCTTTAGTTTTAAACATTTTCAAGTATTTCTTTTCTCTTGCCTGGCCCAGTTTTAGGGGTTAGGCTGTGTTTCATTCTTGTTTGTCTCATTGCTTTCATTGTCAAGTCAAGACCATAACAGAAGAACTCTGTTATACTAGGCCCAGGTAGGGACTAACATAAATCTTATGGCTATTATAGGCTAAGAGAGGCTTGACAATGGTTAGCCTTAGATACTAAGTGAAACAGGTTCTTCCCATGCTGATCTCATGACTATGTTTCTATCCAGTGGATGCTTTCAACTAGCTGAGGTTTTGTTCTAGTACCTCAGAGAACTAGGCAAGAAAAATCAAATAAAGAGTCAAGTGCCTTGTATAAAGTCCTAGGACTTAAGTGCACAAGACTGGGAATATCCAGCTTGAGCCAGCCCTTTATATATGCTACAGTGTGGCGCACGGACCAGGTAACTAAGTCCGGCCCTAAGTATTGCTACAGTAAGCCAACCAATGGCAATAAAGGAGTAAGTACCTTGACAGTACCTCATGGTTACTGCCAGGTAATGATGTCATGGTCTAGGCCTGTGATATGTGAAGAAGTGAAGTGGTGAAATGGTGAAATGTGAAAAGGTAAAAGGGTTCTCATGGTCACGTGATGGGAAAAGTGAAAAATGATTATAACACTAAGAATAATGCAAATGCAGGATGGCACCATAGTCCCTTAATGGAGGTTAGGGATAAAACAAGGATGCTAGTGCTTGTTGAGGACTTTTGAGTAATATTTGCCATTGAAGGATACAAGTAGGACTTTCTTGGTGAGAGTAAAGCAAAGATTTAGATAATACTTGGAGAAAGCAAGGTTAAATAAGGCAGAATTAGTGTAAGACATATGAAAAAGAAAGTACACTACTTATACAGAGACAATAAGGTTCAGACTCAGTTGAATAAGTCAAGGTGCATAACTAAGATGAGTAAGTGATTTATGTGAAAAAAATGGAATGTGGTAAAAGCAGGCTATGAGTAATACCTGCTGACTAAGAGAATGTTCTGAAATAAAAGAAGTCTAAATGGTTCAGAATACAACAAGAAAGCATTAAAAACACATAAAGAGCAGAAGCTAGGATAAAAGAAGGAAAAAAAAAAGAACTAATTGTAACAAACTCCAGCTTAGACTTGCCCTTCTTTTATACTATTGTATTCTAAGCACAGACCAGGAAAGTGTGCCCTGCTCTATAGTAGTGTATAGTAAGCTATCCAATAGCAGAAAGGAAGTAAAAGTCTACAAATACATAAGAAGCACAGGTTGTTATGCACTCCAAGAGTACAATCATGCAAATCAACTGGAAAGTGGTGAAGGCCCACAACAATGACAACAAGATGAGCTTTGGAGACTAGAGCCCTAAACTAGGCAAAGGAGAGGATTGAGTGAAAACTCCCAAGTAAGCAAGTTAATGTTACAAGAGGTTTAGACTGGGAAAATCCCAAGTTCTCACCACCCTATATATATATTGCCAGAGGGCACAGCCCCATATACAGGATAACTAACTACTTATCTATGGCCACCAATGGCAGTAAGTACTCTTGCTAATAAATAAGAAGACATAGGGTGGAGGGTAGATTTAAGGCAGAAGGGATAAAGAAGAGTCCCACCCCATGAGAATATGGAAGAATGAAAGGGAAGCATATAGCAAAGGCAGATATGAATATGAATAGATAGTCATAAGGCTGACAAGATCCCCATCTGAATCTCTGCCATAGATTGATCCTAATCTAGATCTTATCTGAAATCTGCCACATTACATAATTAATACTGAAATGCAGGAAATAACTTTAAGTAGAATCAAATCCAAACCTAGGGTTATTCTTGTTTTGGCAATGAAGTCTCATGATTACATGACAATATCATCAGTGTTCTGCTAAGCACATAACACCACTAGTACCTAAATGCCCTCTTGTTATTGTTATTTATGTATAAATTATACATTAGATATTGGTTTAAGTGCACAAAAGGCTAGTGCATAACAAATTTTCTTATAATTATAGTCCAGCATAATAACTAGAAGTTATTAATAGCCATTGCATTTAATGAAAAACTATTGGGACAGTTTGCTGAGCCACTATACAGTAACTTCAAAAACTAGCCCAATATCTAATCCCAATCCAGTGCATGAAGCATACTGCAATTATATGAACAAATAACACTTTATTTTGGTGGGATGTACTGTAGTAGAAACCCATGGCTACAATATTGCTCTATACATCATGTGATTCCATTCAGATGCCACCAAGATACAATCATTACAAGATAAACATTTTATTGGGCTGGTTTATAAACTTTTGATTTGAAAGTTGAAATCTCTATTACATCAAGCTATATTTGTTGTTGCAAACAAAGATACATATGTAAACAGTATGTCTGAGTTTCAAAATACTCCCATGCATCCTTATTCTCTACTTCCATCATTATATGATCTTTTACAGCTGATTAAAAGGCTATTATCCTTGCTTAACTTGGTGCTGGCTACTCAACTTATATTATTTCCATTCAGCTTGGTGTTGAATGTGCTACTATATCAAGGCTGTCTTTCCAAGAGTGCCCAGACCTTCAGAAGTCCACTAGTAGTTATTCATCCAAGCTTTCTTCTATTAATATGTTATATATCCAAAGAGTACAACTCAAATAATAATGTGGACTAGTAATTAATAGCAAACTAAACCAACATGGGGGCTTTTATCCTAGTGGCCCTGAAATAGGCTTGTAAATCTTGATAAGGAAAAAAGAGCTCTGACTTGTGTTATGTGCTTAGCAAACACTAACAGTCTCAACACATGATTATAAGACTTCAATGTTAAAACAAGAATAATCCTAGATTATGATTTGATTCTATTCAGAGTATTTCCTGCATATAAGTATTGGTCATGTGGTATGGCAGATCTCAGATGAGATCTAGATTAATTATGATGATATCTAATCTAACAGATCTAAATTAGAATTAGTCTGTGGTAGAAATCTAGATAATAATTTCCTTGACTTTATAATGGCCTGGCCATATTCATATCTGCCTTTATGAGTATGCTTTCCTTCCATTCTCCCACATTCTCATGGTTATGGTTCCTCTTCTATTTCCCTTGATCCATGAGGCCATTTTCTCATATCTGACTTATATGCCCTATGCCCTACCTTTCTTATTTAAGAAGGTATAAGAGGTTACTGCTATTGGTTAACATAGATGGTAGTTTAGTCATCCTATATATGGGGCTGTGCCCTCTGGCAATATATATATAGGGTGGTAAGAACTTGGGGTTTTCCCAGTCTAAACCTCTTGTAACATTAACCTGTCTACATGGGAAGTTCCACTTAATCCTCTTCTTTACCTAGTTAGGAGCTCTATGAAGCAGGAGACTTCCTGCCCTGTCTTGATACTCAAGATGGCCTTGGTGAATGCTCCTAGTCTATCCTAGTTAACTGCTTGGGCTTTTATGCTAGTGGCCCAGAACTAGGTGAGAGGGAAAGGATGAGACCTGGGCTCTTATATAAACCAATAGCCAGCAGCACTGAGAGTTCAGCCTATATAACCAGCTAAGAGGACAAGAGAGCAAGACTGGGGAATACCCAGCTTGCACCCCCTGCCTTATATATTGTAAAGATCTGCACACAGACCATGTACAGGAGATCTACCCTAAAGTGTGCTATCTATGGACACCAATAGCTAAAGTAGCTCCTACCTCTAAATAGATAGATGAGAGGGAGAACATGGGGTGGCAATGAGGAGTGAGGCAGTGGCCTCATGGATTAAGGGAAGGGAATGGAAGAGAAGCCACACCATGAGGATGTGGGTAGAATGGAAGGGCACAGATATAGATCAATAAATGCAGCATGGCTGCCTAGAGGCTGAGAAGATCCAATCTGGATCTCTGCCACAGATCAGATTCTAATCTAGATCAAGAGATCAGATATCATTGGAAGATCTGGATCTCATCTGAGATCTGCCACATCATGTGACCAATACCTGATGCCAGGGAATACTCTGAAATAGGACTTAGCCTTAGCCTAGGGTTTCCTTAATAAGGCAACTTGTTTGCACAATCACATGCTCCTGGCACATGACCAGTCGCATCACATGCTCCACAGTTCCCACGGTCATGTGTGATTGTTGTGTTAGGCTGGAGCCATAACACTCTAGTCTCAAAAGCTCATCTTGTCATTGCCATGGGCTTCACCACTTGCTGGTTCAGTTGGATATGGAGTACACTTTGCATAGGTGCATAACAGCTTGCAGGCTGCAAGTTATTGCATGCCAGAGTATAAGAAAAAAGGGAAGTAATGAATAGATGATCAAAACTGGGAGAACCCCAAGTCTTTTCCTACTCTTTATATATTAGTGTCAGATATGCACAGTGTTATATACTGGCACTACTTAGCTAGGGGCTATTTTTCATTCTTACCCTAAGCTGAGTTCTCTTTACTATTTACTATCTTTGACCGTTTTCTTTGATCTTATCTTATCTTATCTCATCTTATATCTTATTATGCCATGAGGTTGGGTCTAGCCTGATCTAGCCTTTGCACCTTATATAGTATAGCCTTTTACCTTATTGTAGTCTAGACTTTCTCTAATATCATGGCCTAGCCCTCTGATGTCATACCTTACCTTTGCCTTGCTTTCTTTTACTAATTACTCCCTATTTGCCATTGGTTTCTATTTAGTTTCCCTTTGCCCTATTTCCTTATTTAGCATTGTTCTTTGTATACCAGCTACCTCATGTCTTCCTCATGGCCTGGTCCATGCACACTTTGTAGCAATATATAAAGGGGTAAGGGCATAGACTGGTTTCCCAGTCTAGAGTACTTGTTTACCTTGTTTCCTAGTATCTTTTCTAGGCTGCCATTCTTTTGTTCTCCCAGTATTGGGCATCCCCCAAGGTGGTTTCCTCTTGCTGTTGGTCTAGATTCATAACACACAGATCATATACAGGATTAATAACTACTATTTATAAACCAATAGCAGTAAGTATGCAGAGCTAATAGATAAGTAGGCATGGGGCATAGGATAAGAATAAGGCAGTGGCCCCATAAATCAAGGGTTAAAGAAGAGAACTGCATCCATGAGGACATGAGAGAATGGAAGGAAATATATAGGAACAGTGAATATAAATATAGCCTGGCAATCATAAGGCCAAGAAGATTTATCTAGATCTGTTAGATTAGATGTTATTGGAATCATAATCTAGGTCTCATCTGAGATCTGTCATATCATATGACTATTACCATGCATCAGAGAATACTCTAATATAAAAATCAAACCTTAGCCTAGGGTTATCCTTGATTTGGCAAGCAAGTCCCATAATCACATAAGAAGACTGTCATGTTCTGCTAAGCACATAACACAATATTTGCCATGCTATTTACCTTATCTCCTTTCATAGAGCAAAGAATGCTGTTCAAGTGACCAAAGTACTCTTTAATTTCACCAATTAACCCTTTTATTCTGATACTATTCACTAGTACTTGAAAAAAGTGGCATGAAAGCTGTTTCCAAGCTAAAATAACCTCTTTTTTCACCAAAATATCACAAAGTCTGGCTAGACTTTGCATATGCTCACAAGAACTGGTCTATAGAGGATTGAAAGAAGATAATATGGTCTAATAAGATCAAAATCAATCACCTGGGGTCAGATGGAAAGAAATGGGTGTGGAAAAAGTCAGGCAAGTATTATGCTTACTTTTATTTTACTGTCCTACCACTATGCTTATTTACTTTTTACTTCTACCTTTTGTTCTATTTTCTTACTTTCTTATCTATTTAGAAGTATTACCTTATTTAGTAGCATGGCTTGGTCTGTGCACATGTACTTAATGAGGTAGCCTGGTATTTCAAGTCCCTTAGACTTAAACACTTGTGCTATAGCCCTTTCTTAGCTATTAAGTGATCTCTAGTAAAGTCTAGTGTGCTCTACTCCTACAGAGCATTATTTTGAGTTATATCTCTCTTGTCTAGCCCTCAGAATAGGGGTTAGTAGTGTTTCACTCTTGTTTTCTAACTTTCCATCTTGTTACTTTTAGTATCAAGCCAAGATCATGTTATGCACCACTCTGAGTGCAATCTGAATACTATGCAAATGACCAGTAAGTGACAGGCAAACAACAACAACAAGAGGGCTTTTAGAACTAGTGGCCCTAGAACTAGGCTTGGGAGTCTTGAAAGGGATAACCTGAGTTAACACTAGCAACTAGTGCTTAGGCTGCAAGGAATAAGGGAAAAGAACAGATACCTGGGTTAACTCAGAAGAGCCCAAGTAAGAAAAGTGAAGATACAAGTGATCAAGACTAAAGAGACTCCAGGTCTTGCCCACCCTGTATATATTGCCAGGAGGCATAGCCTCATTCACAGGATGAGTAATCTACTATCTATGTGACCAATAGCAGTATTCTCTTATATTTCCTTAAATAGGAAACTGGGCATAGGGCATATAAGTAAGAGTAAGGCAGTGACCTTGCAGATCAAGGGTTATAGAAAAGGAACCACACCATGAGGATGTGGGAGAATGGAAGTACATCAGGGTCAATGGATATGAATGCAGCCAGGCAACCATAAGGTCAAGGAGATTTATCTAGATCTCTACCACAGATCGATCCTAATCTAGATCCTTGAGATCAGATATCATTGGTATTGATCTAAGATCTCATCTGAGATCCAGCCATATCATGTGATTAACCCATTAGCAGGAAATACTCTGATATAATAAATCAAATCTAGCCTAGGGTTTATTCTTATGAGGCAGGCAAGTTCCATGGTCATGTGAGTAAACCATCAGTATTTGCTGAGCACATAACAAATCATAACAGTAAAAGGCTTAGTAATAGGCCAGTGGAGGATACCATTAAGTATAGCAGAAGCTCTATAATAATTTGGAGCTGCATGACTTGAAAGAGAATTGACTATGCTGCCAGGATAGATGGTAGAATAAATGGTGATTTTTACCTTCAAATTTTAAAGGATGAACTGCTAGAAACCATGTAATATTATGGTTTTAATCCTTCTAATACTATCTTTTAGCAGAACAATAACCTCAAGCATACTTGAAAAAAGGTCAGGAAGTGGCTGGAAAAAAACAGGATTTCAGAACTATGATATGGCCTGTACAGTCTCCTAATCTCAACTCCATTGAACATCTCTGATGATACCTCAAAAAAAAAAACTTGCTGAATATGAAATTGTTATGCACCCAAAGAGTATACTTCCATATTTTGCAAATACCAGTATATGAACAGGGATAACAACAACAACAAGTGGGCTTTTAAGACTAGAGCCCCTAACTAGGCAAAGGAAAGGAATGAGCCTTGTCCCATATAGGGCACAAGCCACTCTAGAAGAGGTAAACTTCAGAAGTGGTTAAGACTGAATTGCCCCAAGTCTCTCTCTACCCCTTATATATTATAAGGCAATATGCACGGACCATGTACAGGAAAGGTAACTACCACTACTTGATCAATGGCAGTAAGTATGCACTAACTTATAGATATGTAAGCATAGGGCAAAGGGTAGGAGTGAGGCAAGGGCCTCATAGATCAAGGGATGTAGAAGAGAACCACAACTATGAGGATGTGGGAGAATGGAAGGGAAGCATACTCATAAAGGCAGATATGAATATGGCCAGGCTGCCATAAGGCCAAGGAGATCACTATCTAGATCTCTGCCACAGATCAATCCTAATCTAGATCTCATGTGAGATCTACCATATTACATGACCAATACTTATATGCAGGGAATAACTCTGAATAGTGTTATAGCTCCAGCCTAACACATGGTTACACATGATCGTGAGAGTCCCAGGAAGCATGTGATATGCTGGTCATGTGATCAGTTGCACATGATTGTGCAAACAAGATGCCTTACAAGGTTAAGCCCCAGGCTAGAGTTAGTAGTTCTTATATGAGTTCCCCTTGCACTAAGGTTTAGGTCATGTAACACTGTGGCTGGATCCCCAATGGGATCTTAGATCCATCCGATGATATCTCTTCAGAGATTAGGATCTGATCTGTGGCAGAGATCAAGATGGGATCTTCTTAGCCTCAAGGTGGCCATGCCGCATTCATAGATCTGGATCTAGGTGTGCTTCCATTCCACCCACATCCTTATGATGTGGCAGCTCCTATCCTCCATCCCTTATCTGCAAGGCCACTGCCTCACTCCTGATCCCTGCTCCATGCATTCCCCTCCTGATATCTATTACTTAGTCATGAGGCCCTTTAGCTATTGGTGTCCACAGATAGCATAGATTAGGGTAGGTCTCCTGTAGTTGGTCTGTGCACCTTGACCAGCAATATATAAGGCAGGAGATGCAAGGCTGGGTTTCCCCAGTCTTGCCCTCTTGTGACTTAGGCTAAGGTTATAG
Source organism: Pulveroboletus aff. viridisquamosus (assembly GCA_038088935.1). Taxonomy (NCBI): domain Eukaryota; kingdom Fungi; phylum Basidiomycota; class Agaricomycetes; order Boletales; family Boletaceae; genus Pulveroboletus; species Pulveroboletus aff. viridisquamosus. Next base: position 12,364 of record JBBPJW010001298.1, read on the forward strand.
CCTGATCTAAGGGCTGATCCCAAGAGGGGGTCCCTCCTCAGCTCTCATCTGCTGCTTGGCTAGGGTTTATACACAAGGGCCCAGGTCTCACCACACCTTCTCTATTTACCTAGTTAGGGGCCACTAGTCAAAAGCCTCAGCAGACTTCAGCATTTAAGGACAAGGGCATTCACCAAGGTTGCCACAAGTATCAAGGACTATGGGTAGCCACCCATAACAAATAGAACCAAACCCAAATCTAGGGTTAACCTTGTTTTGGCAACAAAGTCTCACAATCATGTGTTGAGACCATCAGTATATGATGAGATTATAACAGAAATCCTGTCCAAAAGTATGGAAAAGTTGTAAGATAGGATTCAGGTAAAGTGGAAGAGAATACCAATTGCAGAGTATTAGAAATTGATTAAGAGCATGCCTAGGAGGATCCAGGCAGTACTCAAGGCAAAGGAAGGCTATATCAAGTACTAATAATATTTGTTATGGATCTAGACCAACAGCAAGAGGAAACCACCTTGGGGGGTGCCCAATACTGGGGGGACAAAAGAATGGCAGCCTAGAGGAGGCACTAGGAAACAAGGTAAACAAGTAAACAAGTGCTCTA
>JBBPJW010001299.1:0-12957 GCA_038088935.1 Pulveroboletus aff. viridisquamosus
TACATGAGGTAGCTGGTATACAGAGAACAATGCTAAATAAGGAAATAGGGCAAAGGGAAACTAAATAGGAACCAATGGCAAATAGGGAGTAATTAGTAAAAGAAAGCAAGGCAAAGGTAAGGTATAATAGCAGAGGGCTAGGCCATGACATCAGAGAAAGTCTAGACTACAATGAGGTAAAAGGCTATGCTATATAAGGTACAAAGGCTAGATCAGGCTAGACCCAACCTCATGGCATGATAAGATATAAGATAAGATAAGATAAAATCAAAGAAAGTGGTCAAAGATAGTAAATAGTAAAGAGAACTTAGCTTAGAGTAAAAATGAAAAATAGCCCCTATCTAAGTAGTGCCAGTGTATAACATTTTGAATCTCAGCCCTTTCAAGGACAGGCCCATAGTTGCATGGGCATGAGTTTCTTCTGAGTCCTTCTTTGTTGATTTCTCCTTGGTTGCTTCTCTTTAGAGCTGTTACGACTCTGAAAATCAGAGGCTACACCTAGATGATGGTGGACTGAGGAGGAACACTGAAGACAATCTAAGAATGGAGACTCCAACAAGGAGCAACCGAGGAGTATGTGAGACGATGAGGAGGACTCGGAGAAGGCTTGAACTTGAGCTACTGAGGGCCTATGCCTAAAGAGCCTGGTTTTCAAAGAAAAGCTATAAAGCCAACTAGTACTGAAGTGATTAAGTCTGGAGAGACTTAAGTACCAGTACCTGCCCCTTATATATTGCCCTGGGGTGAGCATGGACCATGTATGTAAGGCCTACCCTAAGGTACTGTGTATCTGGTAACCAATAGCAGTAAAGGAGCTACTTGTGTAAGAGGTATGGAGAATGCATGGGGCAGAGATGAGGAGTGAGGCTGTGGCCTTGCAACTAAGGTGTGGAGAATGGAAGAGAAGCAGGTGTGGTGTATATGAGGATGGGGATCTCTGCCACAGATGAGATCACCTCCTAGATCTGTCAGATCCATGGAGATGACCAGATCATAGATCGGGCAGATCCAGGGAAGATCCTGGGGAGATCCATAGATTGGTCATATGACCACTAACCTGAAGGAACTTGTATAGTATTGCTAACCCTAGCATAAGGTTATCCTGAAAAGGGATAGGGTTCCCATGATCACATGATGTAAAAGTGGTAGTTGTGAGAGGTTCGCAACAAGAGCCTCCACTAGGTTTTCCTTTCATGTTCCTCCTCTCACTCTTTGTCTAGGTTTAGCCTTTGGGATCCAGAGTCATAATACCTTTAATCTTCCAACTTATTCCATTCCTCTACTTTAACTCTGCCTTTTTGATGGTACTTCTAATTCTATGATTACCAATGCCATTGATCTCTTTATTCATTTCAAAACCAGTAATATCACTCTGATGATGTTTTATATTACTCTGTTAAATGGATCTAGTTTTCTTGTTCTAGGACACAACTGGCTTACCTGCCACAATCCATTGATTAACTGGATATTAAGCAGTACTATGTTCTGTTCACCTGAACAAAAAATGCCAATACCCCTAAGGTTATCTCTACAGCTTCTGGCATCTTTGCTTCAAGCTAACTCTGACACCAATTTACCACATCCCTCTGACTGCAGCAGCCCTCTGCCAATTAAGCTACTCAGCCCCTTGGCCTTTGCATATGCCTATTATTTCAATGGTTCCATGCCTTTCTGCCTGTGATTCTGTTCCCAGGAGAGCAATCTTCATTTCATCTCTGTTAACCTCCATTCTGTTGATCTTTTTGGTGTTTCTCTGAAATATCATGAATTTACTAATATTTTTAGCAAGAGCAAGGCTTCTACCTTTGCCCTGCATTATAACTTCAATTAAAAATTGAATTAGACAAAGGCATCTTCCCTTCTATTGGCACCACATATTCCCTTTCACTCTCTAAGCTTGAAGCACTCAGAACCTTTTTAAATGAATATTTTGCCATGGGATTCATTCAACCCTTCTTGTCTGCTTACAATGCCCCTGTTCTCTTTATCTGGAAGAAGAATGGATTCCTCTGGTTGTGTGTGGATTTATAAGGACTCAATAAGATCATAAAAAAGGACTACTACCCCTTTTTACACATTTTCAACCTCCTTGATACTCCAAGCCACACAATTATCTATATCAGGCTTAACCTTTATCATGCTTACCATCTGGTTTACATTTCTAAGGGCAACAAGTGGAAGACCTCTTTTCACATGTGCTATGGCTCCTATGATTAGCTGGTTATGCCATTCAGCCTTACAAATGCTCCTATAGCATTTTAGCAGTTTAGCAATTTCATCTTTGCTGATCTTTTCAATGTCTCTGTTATTGTCTACTGCTATTTTATCCAAACCTACTCCAAAATCATAGTTCCCCTTACTTGTCTCACTCATAAGGCTATTTCCTGAAACTTTGACATCTCCTGCCATGCTGCTTTCTGTTGCCTCAAAGATGTTTTTACCTCTACCACTATTCTTATCCATTGGATTCCAGATACTCTGCTCATTATCAAGACTGATATCTCTGATTATACTATTGCAGGTATTCTTTTACTCTGCTATTCAGATGATGAAGTCTGCTCTGTTACATTCTATTCACACATGCTCTCTGCACCTGAACTCAACTATAATACTTATAACAAGGAACTTCTTGCTGTTATGCATCTAGCAAATACAACAGTCTCTAGCACATGACCATGGGAACCTTTGAGCATGTGATGTGATCTTGTTGCAGTCATGTGACTTGAGAGCATGTGATCATGCAAATGAGCTTTCTATTCAAGAAAACTCTAGGCTAAGGCTAAGTCCATTTATTCAGAGTATTTCTCTACATAGATGTTGGTCACATGATATGGCAGATCTCAGATGAGATTCAGGTATAGTCTCCAATAATATCTGATCTACAAATCTAGATTAGGATCTGATCTGTGGCAGAGATCTGATGAATCTTCTTGGCCATGCAGCAGTCATGCCTTATTTATCTCTGCCTTCTCTATGTACTTTTCTTCCATTCTCCCACATTCTCATGGTATGGTATTCTCTTCCATTGTAGTCCCTTGATTCACAAGGCCATTGCCTTACTTCTTAGTCATGCCCTATGATCTTCTTTACTATTTATGGAATAAGTACTTACTGCCACTGGTGGCCATAGATAGCAGTAGTTTAGAGTAGCCTTCCTGTACTTGATCCATGCACTAGCACTGGCAATATATAAGGCAGGGAGTACAAGCTGGGATTTCCCCAGTCTTGCTCTCTTGTTCCTTATCTCAGTCTTATCTGGCCTTTAGTATATAGAGGCTTTCAGTGGCTTCATCTTGTTATCTGAGCTTTACACTTTATATAGGTCTCAGTACCTTTCTTCATTTCAGCCTAGTTGGGGCCACTAGTACAAAAGCCTCTCCAGTAGTTCAAGCACAAGCACAAGGTATCCACCAAGGTATTCTAAGCACAAGATATGGGAAGAGCCTATAACACTTACCATCTTTGAAGCATTTAAGATCTGGCATCATTATCTTGAAGATCCCAGTACTCTGGTTGACATTGTCACCAACCACAAGAACCTTGAGTATTTTGCTATGACTAAGTTTCTGACCCACTAGCAAGCTTACTGGTTATAATTACTTTCCCAGTTTAATTTTCTCATTTATTTTCATCTGGGTTGCCTTAATGCTAAGCCTAATACCTTGACTAGATAATGGAATGTCTATTCCAAAGAGGAGAATAGTGACTACACCTGCATCAATCTGCACAACCTCTGACCTGTCTTTATGCAAGAATAGCTTACTGCTTTGCTCCAGGCTTTCTTTTTAATTGCTCTGGTTTTCCAGTCTGCTGCCCTCTTTAACCTGGAATCACTTCATTGTGATATCCTTTCAGCTCTTCCATTTGATTTCCTTACCTCTGCTTAGCTCTTTGCCTTTCTACCATCCAATTTCCATTGATTTATTGACTTAGAAGGGTTTTCTATGCTTAAACAATCAGTGAAATGGCAGCTGGCCATTCTGTCCTCATGTCTCAGTACTGGAACTAATAAGTGCAACTTAGCAGTGGTTTGAGTTAGATCCACTGAGAACTAGGCAAAAGGAAAAGAGTAGAAGATTCAAGGCCTTGTATAAAGCTAAGAGCTCAAGTGTGCAAGACTGGGGAAATCCCAGCTTGTATCAGCCCCTTATATATGCTATAACTGTTGTTGTGGCTCCAGCCTAACATGATGGTCTCACGTGACTGTGAGAGTCTTTGGAGCATGTGATGCTCTGGTCATATGATCAGTAGCATGTGATCATGTGAACAAGTTGCCTTATAAGGCAAACCCTAGGCTAAGGTCTAAGTCCATTTCTTCAGAGTATTCCTTCAGCACAGTATAGTCACATGATGTGGCAGATCTCTGATGAGATCTAGATCTATCCGATGAGATCTGATCTAATGATCTAGATAAGGATCTGATCTGTGGCAGAGATCCAGATGGATCTCCTTGGCCTCCAGGCAGCCACATCTCATTCATAAAGGCTAGTGCTTCTTTTCCATTCTCTTCTCTTATCCATGAGGCCACTGTCTCACTCCTACCTTACACCCTATGCATTTCTACTATATCTATTTGAGATACAAGCCCCTTCTGCTATTGGTGATCCATAGATAGTATACTTAGGGTAGACTCCCTGTACATGGTCCATGTGCAGCCATTGACAATATATAAGGCAGGGAGTGCAAGCTGGGGTTTCCCCAGTCTTGCTCTCTTGACCTCTATGCTAGATCCACAGTCTGATCTCTAGTCCATTCCCAAGAAGAGAATCCACCTGAGCTCTCATCCACTGTCTAGTCTTCTGGTTTATACAAGAGCCCAGGGTCTCACTCAAGGTTGCCTAGTTCATAGCCACTAGCACAAAAGCTACACAAGTTTGAGGTTCTAGGAGCATCCACCAAGGAGCAGTTCAAGTATCAAGGTAGGATGGGGAGTACCCATTTCAACTGTTATGCAACTAGTAAATACAATGGTCTCAAGCATGTGATTATGGGAACTATTGAGCATATGATATGAATGGTTGCAAAGTCATGTGACCAGGAGCACATGATCATGTGAATAAGTAACCTTATAAGGATAATCCTAGGCTAAGGCTAAGTCCTATATATCAGAGTATTTCTCTATACTAGGTATTAGTCATATGATATGGCAGATCTTAGATGAGATCCAGGTATAGTCCTCAATAATATCTGATCTCAGGATCTAGATTAGGATCTGCATCTGTGGCAGAGATCCAGATTAGATCTTCTTGGCCTTATGGTGGCCATGTTGCAAACCATGCAATGACCACTTTCATTCTCACGTGATCATGGGAATCCCAACCCTTATCAGGCTAAACCCTAACTTAGGACTTGGCATATACATACGAGTATTCCTAAGGTTAGTGGCCATGAGGCACATCTAGGGATCTTCCCTGGATCTTCCCTGGATCTCCCCAATCTTGGATTTGACTCATCTCCGTGGATCTGATGGATCTGCCAAGGTGATCTCATCTGTGGATTGAGATCCCCATCCTCATTGTGCCCACACCTCTTCTCTTCCATTCCCCCACATTTCTTCATATCTGATCCATGCTTTTACCATTCAGCCTACACGAGTATGCTTATTATGCTACTGGCTCGCTTACTGTACCACTTCAGGGTAGACACAGATGTACATGGTCCGTGCGCTCCTTAAAGTAGTATATAAAGGCCGGGCCAAGAGTGCTAAAGTCCTCAGACTTTATCACTTGCAGCTATAGGCAGTTTTAGGCTTTAGAGAAAGCTCTTCTCAGGAATCCAGGCCCTTCAAGAGAGTCTAGTTCTAGGAAGCTCGAGCACGTGTCTCATCCGAGTCCTCTTCGTCTTACATCTTTCAGAGTCATCCTCAGTTGCTCCTCGTCTGAGCCACCACTTAGGTTTTCTCCAGTGTTCCTCCTCCTTCATCATTAGCTAGGTGTAGCCTCTGGATTCCAGAGTCGTAACAGGCCATGCCTCTTTTATATTTCTTGTTATGTGACTAGTAAACATGATGGTTCACAGCATGTGACCATGGGAACTGTTGAGCATGTAATGTGAATGGTTGCATAGTCATGTGACCAGGAGCATGTGATTGTGTGAATGAGATGCCTTATAAGGATAACTCTAGGCTAAGGCTAAGTCCTTTATATTAGAGTATTTCCCTTGCACCAGGTATTAGTCACATAATGTGGCAGATCTCAGATGAGATCCAGATCCCTCTGATGATATCTGATCTGTGAAAGAGGTCCAGATTGGATCTCCTCAGCCTTATGGGTGGCCGGGCCCCTTTCATAGATTGATACCAGTGCACCTTCCATTCTCCCACATCCTCATGGTGTGACTTCTCTTCCATTCCTATCTCTTGATCCATGAGGCCACTGCCTTACTTCTCATATCTGCTCCATGCATTTCCCTCATCTATTTAATAAGAGCCAGTAGTGCTATTGGTGACCATAGATAGCATAGCTTAGAGTAGGCCTCCTGTACTTGGTCTGTGCACAGACCTAGGCAATATATAAGGCAGGAGATGCAAGCTGAGAAAACCCAGTTTTGCTCTCTTGACCTCTAGGCTGGTTATACAGTCTGATTATTCAGTACTGCTGGCTAAGGGTTTATACAAGGGCCCATCACTCATCCTTTCTCTATTCACCTAGTTAGGGGCCACTAGCACAAAAGCCCTACCAGTCATCTAGGACAGTTTAGGAGTGTCCACCAAGGAAGTCACAAGTATCAAGCAAGAATGGTAGCATACTGTTTCATCTCTAATCCTGTGCACTTCTCTTCCATTCTTTCATATTCTTATGGTATGGCTTTTCTTCCATTCCTATCCCTTAATCCATAAGGCCACTGCCTTACTCCTTATTCCCACTCCATGCCTTTACTATCCCTTATCTATTAGTTAAGAGGTTACTGCTATTGGTGTCCATAGATAGTAGACCTTAGGGTAGACCTCCTGTACTTGGTCTGTATGCATGCATTGGCAATATATAAGGCAGGGAATGCAAGCTGGGATTTCTCTAGTCTTGCTCTCTTGATCTTTTGGCTGGTTATACAGGCTAGTCTCTACTAGTGCTGCTGGCTGTTGGTTTATACAAGAGTAGTGATCTCAACCTTCCTTTACTCATCTAGTTAGGGGCCACTAGCTAAAAGCCTCACCAGTTTCCCAGGACAGGATAGGAGTATCCATCAAGATAGTTTGAGCATTAAGAATAGGACAGGTAGTTGCCCATAACAACAACGGTGTGCACAGACCATATAAGTAGAGTCTGCTCTAAACTATGCTATAGTAAGCTGTTTAATGGCAATAAGCAAGCAAGTACCTTAGCAGGACCTCATGGTAGCTGTCAGGCTATAATGTCATGGTCTAGACTGGTCTGAACTGTGACATGTGAAGATGTGAAAGAATGAAATGGTAAGGATTACCATGGTCACATGATGTGACATGTAAAGAGTCAAAGTAAAAAGTAAAAAGTGGGTGAAAATAAAGAAAAGTGGAAAATGAATTATAACAATTAGATCTATGTTCTGAACATTTCCAACCTATGTCTCCAAGTCCTCTGCTTTAAGCACAATCACCCCTTATCTGGCCATTTTGGACAGAATTGAATCTTAGAGCTAATCCATTATAATTATATCTGGCCTGACATTTGTGCTTTTGTTAAAGGTTACATTGCCTCTTGTTCAGCTTGTGCCCACATCAAGGTACCCCACCATAAGCCTTATGGCTTCCTGAAGCAGCTCTTTATCCTGGAAAAGCCATGGAATTCCATCTCTATGGATTTCATTAAGCAACTTCTGCTCTCTTCCAGTTACTTTACAATTCTTGTTATTGTAAATTGATTATTGAAGCAGTATGTCTTTATTTCTACAGATAATAAGGTAACCTCTCCAGAGCTTGCTAAACTCTTTTTACTCCATGTGTTTTCCAGACATGGAGTTCCCTTTTATATTACATTTGATTGTGGTTCTGAGTTTGTGTCCCATTTCTTCCATTCTTTGGGACAAGCCCTTGATATTCACCTTTACTTTACCTCTGGATACTACTCTGAAGGCAATGGCCAGACTGAGCAAATGAACTAGACCCTGAAACAGTACTTATGTGTTTATTGCAACTATTAGCAGGACAATTGGTCTAAGCTTCTTTCACTCATAAAGTTTGCTTACAACAATGTGCCTAATGCTACTACAGGTGTTTTCTCTTTCTTTACTAATAAGAGTTATCATCCAAATGTCTCCATTCACCTGAAACATAATCTTATCTCTGCTTAAGCTTGAAAGTATTCCATTAACTTTGGCTTACTCCACAAATTCCTTTGTAAAGAGATAGCTAGGTCTTTATTAAAACTAAGTACTTCAGATCTACTTGACTTTTTAAAAAAATTGCCAAAAAGAACTTAGGACCTTACTTCATCATTGCTTAGGTAGGCTTTCTCTTCTTTATATTTTGCCTTCCAGAAAACATAAAGTCTGTGAATCTAGTCTTTTATGTCTCCCAATTAGAACCCTTTGTTTCCAATACCATCCCTAACTGCATTTAGTCATTACCACCACCAGTCAAAATTGATGGAGAACTGGAGTTTGAGATCTTTTAGATCCTTGATTCAAAGATAGATCACAGGTAATGAAACTGCAAACTACTTTATCTAGTTAAGTGATTAGGTTAAGAAGGTACTGATAAGAAAACCTTGTGGCTTCTTGTCACTAAATTAGGTCATGCTTTAGAGATCATTGAGAAGTTCCATCTCTGTTATCTGGACAAATCCAGATTATCATATGCCTGACCCAATTGAGTTCATTGATCTAGTCACAAGACCTTCTATCTACTCAATAATTACATCTTTTACTTCTATATCCCTATCCCCCTTGTCCTCTCTGACCTCCATGCCCAACTCTGCCAACTCTTCTGCAACCTTATTCACCTTTTTGTGTTCTGGCTTGCTCTCCAAGCCCCTCTCATCTTTCCTCCCCATCACTCATGCCTTATCCAAGATGTTAATTAGTTCTGGTACCTTATCTCCTGGCACTCCTTTCCACCCACCTCTCAAATTGCCACCTCTAGCAGGCAACAGCTCTCAACAACCAGCCAGGAGCTGTCCTTTATCTCTTCTGGATGTGCCCTGCCCCTGGGCACCTTTTTCTCCTTACTATTTCTTTTCTGCTTCTGCTCTGATTTCTCCTGATTAGGGCAATTACACCTTGCCTTTGCTTCTATGCAGACAAGGCATAATGTTGACTTGCCAGGGCCCATCTCACAGTAAAACCCTCAGTCATCACATCTCTAGCACACTGGAGTCTCCTTCACCCTCCTCTTCCCATTGCCCTTGCTTATCCCCATCTAAGCTTGCTGAAGTTACTTTACCTAGCACACAATTAGTTCTTGGGGAGTATTAGCATATTCTATACTTGTTTGTCTATGGACTGCCCTCACAGCCTCCTGCTTTTTTACCTTCTTGGCCTGCTACTTGGCAACCTCTTCTGCCACTCTCCAAGCCTTCTCTATCTTTCTTTAAGCCTCTTTTTCCTTCCTCATCTTTACTTATTGCTTCTGCTCAGTGTACTTCACATTGCTAAGCTCCTCCTCATCCTTCATGTACTTCTCAAGGCATATATCAGACCATGTGTGGGTGTTAGCAAATAAAAACATGATAAAGAAGTTTTTGAGTTTTTTTTAATCATTTAATGGACTTGTGACCAACTAAAACTCCAACACTTGCTCTGATCATGTACTAGACCAAGTCACATAAGCCTATGGCCTTTGTTATGCTAGGTCCAGGTAGCATCAAGCATAGACCTCAGAAGAGGGAACTACAAAGGAATGAGCTCAACAAAGGGTTAGCTTGTGGGCTAGAGATGGTATGACACAAGGACAACACTTGGGGTGCTTGGACAAAGGGTCAAGTGATGGCAAGGATGCTGGCTTGTAGAGTACAATCAATAACTGGCATTAACAGAGTTCAAGGTATTTCCTCTTGTGCACTAATATGTGAACTAAGAGAAATAGATTACCAAGAGACCATAGAGGGCTCAAAGTAACAAGGAAATGCTTGGTACAGGAGTAGGAGCAGAGATAAAAAGTAGTGTAAGGAGAAGAGAGGTGAAGTATGCTACTTTATAGTACAAGTAACAAAATTCAGACTTAGTTGAATAAGTCATAGGGATAATGAATGCTAAATAAGTAATCCATGTGGAAATGGATGGAACATGGGAGAAGCAGTCCATGTGTAATGCTGGATGACATGTGCAAAGGGAGTGGATCAAGAGTAATAGTGGCTGAGTCAGGGAATGTTCTGGAATGAAGGAAGTGGAAGGTTTCAGAACAGGAACAAGAAAGCATCTGAGATGTGTGAAAATGAAACTAAGGCAAGACAAAGGAAAATGATATGGGAAATCATAACATTACCACCTTTGTATATCTGATGTCCCAGTTAGACACTAGTCATAGGCTGCCAGGGAGCCCATGATATTAGCCCAACTAATATTGTCAATAACATTATCTTTATCATTGGTCTGATAAGAAGGTGGTGGGAATGAGCAAGTTAGAGGAGCACAATGGTATGAACTGCAGGAGTGGCAAGAGGAGCATAAGGAGTGCAAGAATTGGATAAATGAAAATAAGAACAAGGTGGAGTATTGAGAATGAGGTTGCTAAAGAGGAAAACAAGATTGGTTATGGCCTAGCTGCCATCAGAGGCAGATGGGGCACTGATAGGATGGGCATTGGATCTGCTGATGGCCCAGTTTATGGAATTGAAAACACCCATCATGGTAGTGAGGATAACTGGGGGATAGATAAGCCCTACCATTATAACTGGACCATCAAGCTTCTGTCCTGGTAATATGATTGAGTTCAGTGGGGGTAAGAAGAGAGGAGGATATGGATGGGGTGGCAGAATGTGTAGGGGGAAGATGCTGCTAAGCAGCAAATGACTTCTGTTCAAAGTGGTTGAGGTCAATGAGAAACTCACTGAACTTCAGTTGGTAGGCAAGGTTATCAAGAATAAGCAATGATTGACAATAGATAGTTTTGAGTCTGGTTCAAACTGCATCAGTGTTGACTTTAGTGGTTCTTCAAAGGAGTTAGATGATAAGTGACATCTTTTCAATCTGGTGGTATAGCCTATATAAGGCCCAGAGCAGGGAGTACATGTTAAGATGTTAAGATGGGAGCCAATAGCAACAGAGAGTTGCAAGTCAAAGATGAATAAGTGAAGTCCAATGCAATAGATGTTATTATGGTCTCCAGAATGGAGGGTATGGGCAGTGATTGGCAGGTCAATGGTGGAGATAGGGCAAGGGATTGCTCTGTGAGTGGCAGGTGGTGGAATAGAGATGGCAATGGGAGATAATGGTATATTGGCTAGGTGGATAGGAACTGGGGGCAATACAATGGGGACCAGTATAGTTTCTCCAATGGGAAAACCATTGATGAGTGAAGTGGTGGGCAATGTAAATGGAGATGAGTTAGTTGAGATGACTATGGTCCCAGAGAGGAGAAAGTGGGCATGCATGGGGAAGATCATGTTAAGGGTCTCCTGGGTAGGAGAGGATGGAACATCAAAGGCAGGAGACAGGGTGGCATTGGTATTGGAGAACATGGTTATTTATGAGTGGAGCAAGATTTGGGCTGCTTGATGCAAGTAATTTGGAAGGAAGAGGTGATGGGGGGAGTGACAAGGAAGTGCTGCTTTTTATAGATGGTTAGGAGTTTGGAGGCATTATTGAGATTGAACTCAGCTTTCCACAAGTCTTTTTCAGCTGAGTAACCCTTCCATCAAATCAGGAAGGAGCAAAAAGAAGGTGAGCTGCAATGTTTTAATATCTGCTTGACTTTATATTCTTCTTGACCTTCTATAAGATCCAGAGGTGGAGTCAGGAAGTTCTTCCCATGGATGTTATTTTTGTGATAGAGTGAAAACAATGAAGCATGAAAGACCAGATGGATCTTTTAAGTCAAAAGAAGGTGATGTCTATAGGTTACAGGGAAGAGTACCTCTGTGATAGTAAAGGGTCCTTCCATTTTTGGTGTGAACTTTGGGTTAGTAATGGAGCATTTGAGGTTCCATGCCTCTAGCCAAACTTTCATTCCTTTGGTAAAGGAAATGAATTTGAAATAAATGCAAAATGCCATTACTTGGTGGGCAAGGTCATGGGCTGCAAGGGCTTTGTTTCTAGCTGCAGTCAGATATTTCAGCCTGTTAGCAATGGCAGGCATTAGGGTCTCAGAGATCACCAAAGAAAGGGCATGGGATTCATATCCCATTAGAAGATAGAATGGTGATTGGTAGGTAATGAAGTGAAGGCAGCAGTTGTGTGCAAATTCTGCATGGAAGATATTCTCTGCCCACTTGAACAGGTTAGCTCTGCAAAAGATATGGAGGTAGATTTCAATCTCCTGATTGACATATTTAGTCTTTCCATTAGATTGGAGGTGATATTGCAGTGGACAAGGAGAGATCATAGTTGAGAAGCTTACTGAGCTTCTTGGTGAAGGTGGAGGTGAATTGTGGGCCTTGGTCAAAGATAATTTTGTCATACAAACCAAATCATTTATAGACTTTCTTGAAGAATAGCATGGCTATTCTTTTAGCAGTGGTGATTTTCTTGATGGGGACTAGAACTACCCCCTTTGTAAGCCTGTGGTTAATCACAACCAACAGGGAATCAAAATCTCCTGAGTAAGGGAGTGAAACAGGTGCTTCCCATTACTCCTTGATACCTGAAACTTCCTTGGTGAATGCTCCTAATCTTGTCCTGATAACTGCTGAGGCTTTTGTGCTAGTGGCCTCGAACTAGGCGATGAGAGAAAGGATGAGACCACTACTCTTGTATAAACCAATAGCCAGCAGTACTGAGAGTTCAGACTGTATAACTAGCCAAGAGGTCAAGAGAGCAAGACTGAGGAAACCTCAGCTTGCACCTCCTGCCTTATATATTGTCAGGGGTCTGTGCACAGACCATGTA
>JBBPJW010001300.1:0-12934 GCA_038088935.1 Pulveroboletus aff. viridisquamosus
CGGCTGCATGGCCTCACGCGTTGGATTGCTTATGTCAAGATGATTTGAGTCTTGCTCGTCCGCCGTCGTCGTCGTCGTCGTCGTTGATCAAGCTGCAAGAGCGAGTTTCAGTGACGCGGGGGAGCGGAATGGACCAGGACATGCACACCAGGTCGACTGGGGGCGGTGTCAACCTCGAGTGAGGTGTTTCCATGTTGCTATGTGACTTCCTTGGACAACCCTTTTCCAGTGCCCTTTCACAGAGCTCAGGTGGAGGCTGGGGAGCAGAACGGCTTGCCAGGCGATCGCGCTGCGGGTCGTCCGGCTGGAAGACGTGCTGAACGTTGCGGAGAGGCGCGCGAGTGATTTTCGGAACACGTGACGAGGACGCGTCGACGCGTCTCTGCTCCAATGCAATTTATATCTGGCTCGTTGCCGACAACGTCAACGACATCGCGGAAGGCAGCTGCAGTCTCGCCCAAGACAAACACTCCACCGTGGCTGGCCATCTCTGTGCGTGCCATCCCTCCTCTGCCTCTGTGCACCTCGGCTCAGCGTCGCGGGCGTTCCACGAGCGCAGCGATCGACGGACAACCACCCGACGATGACCTCCTCTCCTGTGCTTCTCGTACTGACATTGACTGGTTTCTTGTCCTTGCAATCGATGGCTGCTGACGCACAGAAGTGGAGGTCTCGCTCGATTTACCAGGTACATCTGATCCCTCCCTCGCTCGACGTGGATGCTGAGCGGTGTTCCAGGTCATGACAGACAGGTTTGCTCTCCAAGACGTCAGTGACGGTACTGCATACAACGTACCCTGCAACACGTCTGCTCTTCAGTATTGTGGTGGTACTTGGAAGGGTATCATCGATCATCTCGATTACATCCAAGGCATGGGCTTCGACGCTATTTGGATCTCACCACCGTTTGCCAACGTTGAAGGCCAGACCCCGCTGGGCGAGGCGTATCACGGGTGTGTTTGCGTCGCCATCCGTCCCTTCCACGTCGACGCTGACAGATGAAACGTCGATCTAGCTATTGGTCTCAGGATCTGACCGCACTTAATCCACATTTTGGCACATACACTGACCTAAAGAACCTTAGCGACTCCCTCCATGCACGGGGGATGTACCTCATGGTTGACCTCGTCATCAATCATATGGTGTCATCCCGCCCCTTCAATGCCACCGCTGTGGGGGTTGCAACGACGAATGTAACCACGCCAGCCACAAACACCACCTCACTCTACCCTTTCACTGACCTCTCGGATTTCCATCCTGTCTGCTGGATCACGGACTACAGCAACCAAACTGAGGTGGAACAATGCTGGCTTGGGAACGAGAGCATGCCATGGGCGGATGTGAATACGGAAAAACCAGAGGTCATTGGGATGCTGAACGACTGGATCGAGGATGTGATCGAGGACTTCAAGGTAGACGGGCTGAGGTTGAGTACAGTCAAGTTTGTCTCGAGAGACTTTTGGAGCAGCTTCACGAATCAGGCAGGGATTTTCACTCTGGGAGAGGTCTGTCGTGTTTGGGGCGAATTGGAAAGTAATTGACACTTCAAACAGGTATACTCGGTCGACGTCAATTATACCTGTCCCTATACAAGTGAGTCGAAGCGCTTCGTTCACCGGTGCAGACTGACCCACTGATGTCGCGAAAGGTGTGATGGACGCTGTGTTGGACTATCCGACCTGGTTCGAACTTCTACCCGCGTTCGCGTCACCTGAAGGCGACTTCAATGCATTAAGAAGCATCGTGGAGCAGTCTCAGAACGAATATACCAGCGGAACTTTCATGACAGGGTCTTTCCTGGAGAATCACGATCAACCCCGTTTTGGTTCGCTGACCAGTGACCCTGCGGTACGAGTAGTTCCACACCTTAACCCAAGGTGTCAGCTAAATGCGCGGCATAGCTCCGAGCAAATGCCATGGTCTGGCCGTTCATCCACGACGGTGTCCCGACGCTTTATTATGGTAAGCGATAGCCTTGTTGTAAGGCAGATCACCTCTCCTCATGGAGTGTCAGGACAGGAGCAAGGGCTCTCTGGTGGCCAAGCTCCGAGCAATCACGAGGCGTAAATCTCCTGTTGTATCACATCATGGTGATGTTCATCCCAATCACAGTCTCTGGCATACGCGATATGACTCCGAGCACCCTCTCTATGTGATGGTCACGACGCTCAACCAAGCTCGGAAAGCGGCAATCGTCTCCGAAAAGTACTTTTTGACGACGCCGGTCAGTCATCCTCTGCTCAAGTGCGGAAGGGACGGGCAGAGACGATAGGAAGCTCACCTGGCCCAAATAGATGCAGTTTCTGGATGCCGGCTCATCAAACACGCTCGTGGTGTCCAAGCCGCCCATGCTCGCACTCCTGACCAATATTGGTAGCCAGGGGACGAGCCCCGTGCGATGGAATGTGACGCATCCGGCGTTCAGGACTAGACAAGTGCTGGTTGACGTGCTGACTTGTCGTACATTCGCTGCGGAAGAGAACGGAGGTGTATCTATTCAGTCGGATCAAGGGATGCCAAAGGTGAGATGCCGACTTTAGATTGCTTCTCTCGCCTCACTAATGCCTGAGCAGGTACTCATGCCAGCGGCATCGCTCGAAGGGACAGACGTGTGTCCACAGAGTGTGGATGTCGCAAGTGGCCGCAGTAGCATTGGCAGTTTCGTATCGTGGACGACCGTCGTCTCATCAGTGGTTGTCCTGGCGGTGGTCAACCTTGCTTGAGGTGTGGATCTTTTCGGCCTGCAGCCTTCGACTTGTTTTTTCTACTGTTTCTTTTCGGACGTTGCCTGCGCTCCTATTCCCCCTGAACCCAAAGCTGTTAGGACTCGCGCGCTCCTTCTGTGCGCGAGCATCATCGTATCATATCACGTTGCCGTCGGTTGATTAGCATCATCTGGCCGTCGCTCGGTCGCTTTCGTTGTCGCTTAGATAGCTTTGTGCTCGCAACCAGAAGATCGGATGTTAAATCCCAGCGGCGCGAAGTCCTTGAGGTCCGGTCCTCCCACTTACTAACCAATTTACCAAGCCAAATTACTTGAGCCTCACAGCATCTGCCGACACGACCCTTGCAGTCGGTTTGTCGGTCTGGGCAAGAACTGAACAACCATGGTTGTCAGGTCACCACAAGACATTTATGCAAGACATGTCTCGTCTTCTCGCGGTTATCCCATGTGGTCTCCCGAGCCAAGCAGCCAGCTCCTGTCTCATCGACCTGATGGGCTCAAGATTGGGGACGTCGGCGTTGTCTCTCCCGAGAACGGCAATTTCGACGTCTTTTTCAATCTCTGCCTTCCAAAGGACCACCGCTTTCACCAGACTACCGGCGTTCCGGACGGTTTCAGTCCTGTTCAACTAAGTGATGCGGATGTCAAGACCGTTACGAATTTAGAGAGCGCTGGTCAGGTCATAACGGCCTCTTCTGTTACCAGAGTGGGCGGTAATGGGGCACGTACAAACGGCGAGGTGCTACCCGGGTGTGTTTCCTCGACTCACCTCTGCGAAACATAGGGTTCACCCCTGGGTGCTGACTCTGTACGGTAGAATTGGCCAGCCGGACTCGACAAGCTACACCTTCAACTTGTCGTCAAACGAAGGTGCACTCCTCATCCTTCCTGAAGGCGCCGAATCCCACGACGTTCGAGACCCACGACCCTTTTTCGAGCAGGCGTCTCGCCACGCAGCGACTTGGTATCCTTTCGCAGAGGCGCACCTCGGTCGAATTATCAGTCACGACGCCATCTATGTCATCACAGGCTTTCACAAGGCCCGGTCTTGGGGTCTCGCAGGGTACCGGAACGAAGAAGAGAATGGCGATTTTTCTGCCCAGTTTTTCACGGTCGGGGCTCGCGAGGGTGGGGACTCGGCCGCGGGTTATAGCTGGAACACGACGCGGAGTATGGATTGGCGTGTCGGTCCGTTTGATGGGCTTGGCATCCCGAACCAATCCGTGTTCATCCGCGGGTTCAAGATTGCATTGAGGAGTTCAGTCCAAGGTGTGCCCCAGAGACGGGACAGCTTCGTGCTGGGCCGTTCCAGTGCCCGACCTGGTGGTGGAACTTCCTCTGGCGACTCATGGCTAACCAGCGCCTGGAGGGGTATCTCCAAGACTGTGGGCGTGTCGGGTGGAGGTGCCCACCGAGACGAGGGGTACAACTCGCAGGAAACTGTGCGCGTCGAGATTCAGCGTGTACCAGAGATTTTACCGGTAGGGCCTCGATCACTTGAGTGCGCCGGTTCGCAGGTCTGAAAGCAACCTCTAGGTGTTCCATCCCTCTGACGTTATCAACCAATATATACTCCACAAGGTATGTTTTGTGGAATCGTGCTAGGGACGTGGCAAAGGTCACACTTTTTCCTTGCAGGAACCGCTTGCAAAGGTCGCCATCACTCATGACAGCGTCTGGGGTTCGATTCTCGACCAGGTAGGTTGTGCGTTCGCAAAAGTCATTGTTTTAAGCACTAACTTGCATGTACCTTTCAGCGTTTGCTCAAGCAGGAAGAGCTTGTACAGGACGATCTGATCACGAAGGTGGTATCTGAGAGGTTCACCGTTGTCTCACGAGAGGGTAAGCGTTCTAGCTATGTTGTTATTGCAGTCGCTGACGCTGTTCAGGTGTGGCGTACTTGCAAAGCAAAAGGTCTATTTTTTGCCAAGCAACTTTGAGCCTGACCGATCTAAATTATATGTTGTTCACAGTGGTTCGGACATCTTCATCGGCACGAGCACAAATGTCCTCGGCACAGTAGAGGCTATTCAGACTCCGACGGGCAGCGTTGATGAACCGATTGAAGTAAAAGCAGGAAATGAAGCTGTACAGCCTAACCATCCCGAGTCTCTCAGTGTGGTCTCTGAGAGCAGTTATCGGTGTGTTGATGAGAGCGTCTCGAGAGGAAAAGTTCCGGAGAGGTATGCGATCAGAAATATATCCGTTCGGGGTGATCTCATCATATATTTCGACCATCATACACTACTATTCCCCAGTCGGCCAGCGGACTTGCATAGGTCAGTACTCGAGACAAAGTCTTTCGTACAGTGATTGATTCATTTGGTCAATAGCATCCCTTCTAAATTTGGGTCTATTACTGGGCTAGACACTCCTACATCTCCAGAGTCTCTTCGTCCCATCAAGATCATCGTGATATCAGATTTTGTAAGTCTACACTCTCATTCCATTTCTGCTTTCTTTCCTATTTAACCAACCACTTTCTTCACAGCTTTGCGGTTTTTGTTACGTATGCGATAAAATCATTCACGACGCAGTCGCAGCCTGTCGAGATCTGCCCATCCGTTTTGATGTGGAATGCCGACCTTTTACTTTGGTGAATCCACCAACTCTCGCTGCCACACCTGCGAACCAGGTCATGTACCGCAATGCTTATCTTGTGAAAAAGTTTGGGAAGGAGCGAGCAGAGATGAAACTGAAGGCGGTTAACGAGTTTGCGCAGAAAGCAGGTCTGAAACTGTCAGTCTCTCGGATGGTCACCCTTTATGTGTTCTCATGTTTGGTTATTCAGTACGGAGGATAGCATCGTATGTGGGACCATTCAAGCACACCGGCTCTCCACGAAAGCATATAGCGACGGTGGTCAGAGCCTGCAGTATAAACTTAACACGTACCTTTTCGATGCGTGTCTTTCGAGAGGGGCGAACATCAGTGACAACGATCTACTGGTCGAAGCTGCCGTCAATACTGGCCTCATGAACAAGGAGGAGGTGTGGCTTCATGCTTTTGACACTGACGTCTGACTGATTCGTGGCATTCTCTAGGCTACCAACTTTTTACGTTCCACAGAATGTTTGAATTCCGTGAAAACGATGATTGAAGCTGCCAGGACTCAAGGTATCAACGGCGTACCGTTCGTCATCATCGACGGCAAGTGGGCGGTGAACGGTCTTCAACCGGTCGAATGCTTCATCCAGGTGAGCTAGTTTCTGTTCTTGGCTTCCACAAGTCCCCTCATAACCTTCGCAACTCCCTAGATCTTCCGTAAATTGGCCCATCTGCCTGCTCCTCTGACCGTTCCGTCGAAAACCAAAGAAGAGCACGAATCCGGAGTGCATTGATGTTGTAGTTTTGTTTTTTCCACTTTCCGGTTGAAAAATATGCATTTCGATCGTGATAGATACATGTGTATGACGGTAGTTATTCTTTAAGTTTCGTAGTTTAGCCTGTATCGGTCCGGTTTGTAATCTTGATCCTGAAGTCGATCAAGCTACGGGTTACATTATCAATACAGATCCGGATCAGGTATTTCGGTGAGCCCTTGGACCGAGAGGACGATGGATGGGTCTTGAACGGATTGATTGTTGTCCGGGCCATGACGCGAGATCGCGAGTGGGTAGTGGGGAACCAAGGTCGACAGACGCGTTTCCTTCCGGATCTGTCACGATAGATTGGCTAACAGGTTCATCCGAGCCATCAGGACGGTAGATGGTCCTCACGCAGGTTGCTTGTTGTCGAGTCCATTCTGAGGGATTGCGAGTGGGTAGTGCGGAACCAAGGTTTCGAAGCGAGTTTCCCTCCGAACTTGCCACAATGGAATGTCCCGCATGTTCCTTTGAACCCTCGGAGCTCTCAGAAGGAGAGGACGAGTCACGACGGTAGCGTGGCGGAGGCTGCCCAGGGTCAGAGAGAGGCAAAGGGGCACCCAGGTTCAGAACCCAGTCCCCCTTCAAGCTCATCGTCAAACCATGGAAGATCGTGTGATGCAGCAACACGTCCACCCGTTTCCATCCCGTCGATCTTCCAATGCGCCGACTCCGACGACCAAGCACGATCGTGTTGCGTACGTGGAACGCCTCTTCACACGCACGGCGGTCAGGGACACGCCACAACTCTCCCAGAGTGAGCTGTTGATCGAAGCTGTGGTACACCGCTTCGAAAATGTCTCGACACCGTACGCCCATTGGGTTGTCGACGTCGATGGTCCAATTGAACGGTCGTTGCTCGAAAGTAATCTTCATTTTGGTGATGTGTTCGTTGAACGCTGGTTCGTCGAGGACCTCGCCCGTGAGCCTCTCCCGGACATAATCGCTGCGTTGGTAGCATATCTGGTCGACGGGAAGAATTATATCAAACCGTAGGTGCTTCGACGCTCGAGGATCATACGGCAGTAGGAGCCAATGAAGGCCTAAAGGCTGTGTGAACGCTGGGACGACGATGGACACAAATCAGGGATGCGCCGTGTGGATCATATATATGGGGGTTACCTACCCCGACGCGACTCGGGGAGCGGACATGATTTCTTTTCCGCGTCGATAAACTGAGAACGGTCTGGACTTTCCCTCGTATACTCGGGTGGAGGGGCTTTTGAATCTGAGGGTGGATTCGAGTTATGTTTTGAGTATTCTGGAACTGGAAGTTGACCATCTGTCGACGAGGTCCACTCATCGTACCAACTGATGAAACTTGTCGTAGGGAAAAGGCAAGAAGAGTTACGTTTGTCACCTACCCTACTGTGGATCGCAGTGACGTTGAAGCACCTTGATCCTCCTGAAGTCGATGACCAACTGAAATCGGCTCGTTTCCGTGACTTGCGTCTATAACAAGGACCTTCTCCGCACGTTGTTCCTTCTCCAAGTCCTCGATCCGGTCCCTAGACTGCATGTTAGGAGGCTTTTGAGTAGGTTCACGAATGGCTTCATGTTCATCCGTGGTGATTGCACTTCTCGTTCTATCTTCATCAGCGTCTATGTCACTGCTAGCCAGAACGTGACCACCTGCGTCGATTTCTAATCCTTTGAAAACTAACCTTTTTGCTTGTAAGAATACGACGTCTGACAATCATAAATGGCTGTGGGGACATGGTAACAAAATACACACTTTCTCGTGTGACTACGTGAAAATGTCTGGATACAGCTGTCTCCGCCACCTGAAAAGGATCTGCTTGCACAAGATCCTCAGGCTTCAGTTGTCCCTGGGGCACAATGCAGACGACCCGATGTTCGAATAGTATACGACATACAATACCTTTTCAAGAATTCTAATCCAGTCATCATCATGAGTAATTGCGACATTCGCAGGAGTACACTTGAGGGAGTGAGTACGAAAAGGATTGTGTCACGATTAGCTTCAAACCGACCTATTTGAACAGATACTGGTTTATAATATCAGACGGATGGAAATTCTAGTCGTTCTCAAACTCCACATCTGTACCCGCTGCAAATAGGGAACGAACCTGAGGTATTTCTGGCATGGGTTGAATTACTACATGCTTCCTCGTATCATCTGGAGTTCCATCATGTGAAGAGACATCAATAACTCGGTCGGTGGCTGGGCCAGTGGCCATCTCGTCTCGCAAGTCCGGTCTAGGGTGGCTACTACCTGTAAATCCCCTCCATGCCCTTGATACCCAGGAGTCACGTTTGACGATTCGGGTGAACTTCTCATACTCCGAGTAGGTATTTGGTGCATCCGCCTCGACATCAATCCGTTTTTTACCCAGAAGGTCTGTCCGCAAAGCAATCTTGAACCCGCGAATAAATACGGACTGGTTTGGAATCCCATAGTTTTCGACAGGCCCGACACGCCAATCCAAAGCACGTGTAGTCTCCCAGGAATAGTCGCCTGCAATGTTACCTCCACCAACATGCACCATCTTAAATTGTGCAGAGAATTCTCCGGTACCTGCAACATCTTCGAATGCCGCAAGAGACCAGGAGCGTGCTTTGTAAAAGCCTGTTATCAAGTAAAGCGAATCGTGGCTGATCATCTGACCGAGGCGTTCCTCGGCGAAGCGGTACCAGTCAATCCCGTGTCTGCTCGCCTCGTCGAAAAAGAGACGTCGATTTCGAAGGTCATACCGTGCCGCACCTTCTGGAAGGATGAGGAGTGCGCCACCACTGGATGACAATTCGAATTCATAGCTCTGCCCACTCTGCTGAGCGCTGACACATGTGATTTCATCAGATGGCTGCTTATTTGGGGGTCAATCAACTCACCCTGGGGTGTCACTAAGCGGTTCGACCGTCCTAATTTTCGTTACAGAAGAGGTTGAGATGATACGCCCGGGATTCTCCACATTAGGCACAGTCCTAATGTCTTCATCCCGCAATTCGATGTGCTTAAAATGGTCCGGGACGCCTCTAGCTCGATGGAAGGGATGTTCCCGCGGTAGACATATGTTGAAAAATACCTCGAAACCACCATCTTCTGGAACAACGACGCCAACATCCCCGATTCTAAGGCCATCCGGTCGATGTAGCAAGAGCTGAAGACTTGGTTCGGGAATCCACAGAGGGTAGCCACGCGAGGATAGCAAATGTCTCGCGTATACGTCCTGTGGGGACCTAGACATGGTACATTGCCGTTTGCAAAACTAGGATGGCGAGTGGATTTTTGAGATAATGTGGGAAGATGTTGCGGATAGCCACAATTCTTAAGATTATGTAGCGAGGCGTGGGGAATCTTTCCCATACGCACATCTCGTCGGCGAAGCTGCAGGTATCCAAAGCATGTGCTCGTCACAGGAGTATATATCCGCTGGCGAGATCGCTGGATGGCTATGATGTTTAAGTAGGGTTGCACGATCGGAGGATATGGAACTACGTAGACAGAAGAACTGGTGGTTGAGACATACTCGTGCTGTCACGCCGGTAAGTGCCAGCCTCCGATCAACCATTATGTTAGTCTTGTGCTTTCAAATGTACTAGAGATACTTAGCTGACAGTGGCCAGTCACGCAAGGGCAGTGACTCGGAGTGTAATTGTTGGAGACATGACACTGCTCGATAGGGGTGCCCCTCTTACGGCGAGGCTGTATCAGCCAAATGGCAGGATATTCGGGCTTTAAGGAACTCGTCAGACAAGAGACGGACTTTGACTATGTGTACACTCCAGTGGTCCGTGATTTAACCTGGTACTAACTATTCCAAGTTGGCCAGCGTGAGAAATGCCCAAGATAATATTTGTGATAAGCTCATCTTTCTGAGAGTGTGCTCTACACTCACAAGTTATCATATTTTGAATATAATTTTTACATTAGTGAGACTCGTGTGGTTCCTCGCTTGTTCTGGGGTGAGTCTTGACTGATGCTACATAGGTTCTGGAGGCGATGCAAGGATGAAATCGTGTCGGGTCAGCAGGCCTCACGTTGAAACGCCACTAAGCCAGGTACTCACAACGCACCGCCGCCGCCGGCTAAATCTGCTCAAATTCCTCTACATTCTTGGCTTCGTCCGCTGAAGCCCCTCTGCAGTATTGTGTGTCCACTTGCGCACTGACGCTCTGCTACATGGGTCTGCGCAATCGGAATACTAGGTGCAACCTTGTTTGCTTTAATGTCGACTGTCGCCCCGTTTTCTTCTGCCACTGTCAACCCATGTTCGTTTGGGCACAAGCGTTCTCAGAGGGATGCCGGAGCGAGTAGCTCACGTGAACGGAGCTACAGGCGACAGTGCTGGCGCAAAAATGAAAAGAGTGAATCCGGCCAATGTGGACCGGGCGACCGCATGGTTCGCCTGGTCGGTATTTCTACGGAGGGCAGGGAGGACATTGATGACAGAACGGCTGGCAAGCGTCCCGTCCTCTCAAACATCCACTCGGTCTCTTTGGGACATCGTCAAGTTGCGGACTACTAGCCTTGACTCGGAAATATGGGGCAATTGCTCCCACGAGATGGAAGAGGGCACGCACGTGAATGGTCATGATATAATCGTACGAGCCATCTGTGATGGTGCGAAGTACCTTTGTCCTTGCTATGCGTGTAACCGGCTAGATATCATGAAGACATCATGCGTGTTCCCTTGGCACATCCCAGAATGCCTCGTCGCGACACTACTGACGATGCGGACGATCTAGCCAAAAGTTCTGACTGGAGGTGGGACGGGTGTATGTCACTACGAGACACCCACTTGATTGGAGCCTCCACGATCATATCGAGAAAATCGTCCACACCGACATCGTCTAGGATAGGGATAGCAAACGTTGCGCTGTCCCCGATTTTAATTTCCTTCACAGCGGAATCAGCCATGTCTCTATCGACGCCACATCTTTTGCGAGGTCAGCTATGCGTTGCGAAGCAACCCCAAGCAGCTACGGTGACCCTTGGCGCTTCATTTGGGAAACTGTGGCACTGTAACCTAATTTTGACGCCCAAAGAGTAAACGCACCAGGTAATCCGGGCCCCTAGAACACCCAAGTGATGCGATCTCGGATGTGTCGTAATGTTCTTACAGAGTGCGGGACAGAGATGAAGACTGCACAGCCAAACAGCACTGGCCCGTGGGCGTTGGTAATGAGAAACCTATGCGAGACGACCCGATCGATGGCAGTGGATCAGTCGGTAAATTAGTGAAAGTTGTGAACGACTTGCCATTCCCGTTGGCCATCAGTTACGTAATGTCACTACCGGCACACTTGCAGCTTTAGACAAGTACCCTCGCCAAGTTACAATAGGCCAGCTACAGCGTAAATACGTACAGCTCCGGTGCAGAAAAAAAACACATCAACATCTCGTTGGTCTACGAGATTATTTATAACCACCACCACAATATTCGTAGACCCTATGCATGTTTAGCTCTTGGTCATCACGTCTCTGAGGTGTGCTTTGTGCGCGATTCTCGGGGTGAAGCAAGCATCAAACGGTCCAAGTTGCACGACAACACCGTCCTCGAAGCCGTTTTGGTCGATGGGTGATTTCGGATCTTGCGTGATACGGAAGGACCACAGGAGAAGAGCCGCATTGATGAACACGGACCGTTTGGCAACATGCTGCCCAGGACAAGCCCTACGCAATACGTCCTCGCTAGACTGCACAGAGCCACATAAAGTGCCACAGTGGACTCACCGTCGACCGAATCCGAAAGTGGGGAACTTGAGGTCGTCACGGACTCTTCCGTTGCTGTTCAGCCACCTTTGTGGGTTAAATTTTTCGGGATCGGGGAAAGCCTCTGGATCACGAGAAATTGCCCTAATCAGTGGGCTAAGCAATCTTGTACACAGCACTTTCTATCGTGGTACCCACCATTGGTTTCCATAGACAATGGCACCTTCAGGGATACAGAAGTCCTTCTACGAGAGAGTGAATATGGCTCGCTCGGACCATACAGTTGCGGACTCACATAAACGACATCCCCAGTGGCACGATGAGCAATGCCTGCAGTGCATCAGAACCCGGGACGTTGAACAAGTTCAAGCGACGTACCTAAAGCTGACACTGGTCTCCAACGGTTAGATTCGAGAATAAACGCATGAAGCTGAGGGAGATCATCGCAGTCATCAAAAGTAGGAGCTAGGCAAACTCGGTTAGCTCAGGGCCCGCCGAGTACATGAAAGTGTATACCCCTCTCGCGTCCGATAACCTCGTCCAATTCTCTCTGTACGACACCCTGAGCCTCTGGATAGCACGCGGCAGCCATAGTGATGAACGAAATAGTAACAGCAGTCTAGTCCACGATGAGCTGAAAGACTTGAAATAACCTATGGTGTGCCACGTACAGACCCTGAGCCAGCAGCAAAAAGGCTACCTGAAAGGTACGCCATTTCCTTGTGTGAAAGGTTGTGAGTGTTTTGGTTTTCGAGGAGATACCTGCTAAAGGAAGGGCCAGCTTCACTCGAGTTCTGCAAATGAGTCAACGAATTATCGGTATGGATACGAGCAGATGCTTATTACCAGCTCAGCGGCAACACGACTCAGTTTATCACCGAAGAACTTCGCCTCCTCTTCGTGCCAAGTATAAAGGTGGCTTGCGTAGAATGGGAGGAACTTCAAGAACGGAAAATTCTCGACCAACATTGCACCAGGACGCAAAAGTGCCTGGAGTCGACGGATCATCATATGTATCATGACAATCTCAGGGTCGTTCATCTCCGTTGGGGTAGACTTGCCATAGGTGACGCGTAGAATGACCGAAGCGGCATATCGCTTGACGTGCGCTTGATGTTGCTTGGGATCGTTGAGAATGTCGAGGATGACCTCCTTCGCTGCTTGCGT
>JBBPJW010001301.1:0-12931 GCA_038088935.1 Pulveroboletus aff. viridisquamosus
GAGGGAGAGAGAGAACGGACGACGAGATACTCACGTCCGTATCGCGCCACAGCGAAATATCGACCAAGCCCATCTTGCTCAATTCTGGGTATTTCCAGTCCTCGATCCAACTCACGAGCATGGGCTGATCCGCCGACCATACCGTCGCTTGGACTGGTTGTGTAGGGTAGATCGAGGCGGAGACGAGCGAGAGGTAGGCTCCGGCGAGGAATACGTGCGCGTGGAACATGGCCGTGTGTCGTTCTTTTTGATCGTGATTACTTCTTTACGGGACGGAGGAGTCCGAGGGCCGAGGAAAGAGGTGATACAGACCCGCTGCAACGATGAAAAACGAAATGGACAGTGAGCGAGACGAATTCTCTGATGAAGAGGTTGTAGACGAAGCGTTGATAATCGGTGGATATTCAAACATAAACACAGACGCGACGAGTCACGTGGAAGGAAAATCAACCATGACATTTGAGAAACCGTTCGGGGCGTAACGTAGTGGTAAGGATCAGAGTCTAGCTGGCCTAGGGAACGGAAAACATTAAACGAAGGGTAGTACAAGTGGACGACAATTACACTACACGTTTTCTCCTTGAGTCTGGGTAAGAAAATTTGCAAATGGCAGAGCATATCATATCGCGACGTTCATGATAGAGAGGAAAAAACGGTTGGTGATCACGTTTCGAAAGCACCAACGGCAAGAGTCCAAAAGTAAAGACCGATTCATCGTTCACAGTCTACATCAATCGTTCCTTGACTTGCACGGCTTTGAGCCAGATTTCACCGGGACGGCTGGTTCCGCACTTTGTCAGTCCGGCTTCGCAGTACACACTATCAAACACGACACGCACCTCTTTTCACGCAAGATCCGCCATACCCGTCTGTTCTCCTTCTCCTTTTCGTTCCGCATCTTGGTGGCAAGCGTCTCCGCTCGAGGCGGAAATACTCCAGGCCCGCAGCGCACCTGAAGATCCGCGAGACCTTCGTGCGTTCCTTCCGCCTCCAGGACCACAGTACCGTACCAGCCAGGATCGATGTGGAATCCTTCAACGTTGGGAATCGGGACGCGGAGAGCGCGCGTACGGGAGTGATTCTGTCCTTGCAAAGGCAGGACAGGCGGGCGGATAGTAAACTTGGTGCGGTGTACCCATCGAACGACGTCGTGCAATGCGCCATGCAGACTGTGTGAAAGCGTCATGAATGAGCATCCTCAAGGGAGTCGTGGCAATACGTACGTCTCCGTTCGAGCTCGATCTTGCAACAATTGCAGATTGGTCGCAATCTCATGTCCCCATGGACTTACGTCAACATAGGCAATAGGATTACAATGGGGATTGTGCGTCGCAGAACTGCCGATACGAATGACGCGATGGAAGTAGGAAGGAGAGAACGCCAAACTGTGAAAGTATGGCGACAATTCACCCACACGGGAATATCTGTAATCCAGATCCTGCAAACGCCATGGGTCAGAACCTGCCCCACGACAGGAACTCAAGGAGATGCATACCACGAGATAGCGTCCGTCCCACAGCAACCGACCGAGGTTCCCCTCGTCCCCGACAGCAACATCCCAAACGATATCACCCACCTGGAGGAGCTTGAGGACACCCGATCGCTTCAATTCAGCTTCGCACTCCACGACACTCGCATCAGATAGCCAGTCCCCGTCAGGTGAGGGCACAAACACTCTCAAAACCGGCGCGCGCCCGAGTCGGAAGAGAGGCGAATTGAATTTCGACCGTACCGACGAGGAATAACTCGGGCTGCGATGGTTCTTCCCGTGGGAATGAGAAGACGTCGGAGACGCTGCCCGGCTCGACACGCTGGGTTGACGCGTGCCTGGACGCGACGAGTTCGATGTCTGACTGGATTCGGCCGCCCGCTGCGTCTTGAGGTACCTCTCCTCGGACTCAGCCTGGGTACGGAGACGGAGAACTAGTCGCGTGTAAGCCCGCGTGGTGTTTGCCAAGGCAAGTATATCAGGTGCGCCAGAAGTCGTCGGAGTATCCTGTGTCACTATCTTGGATTGCAAATATACATCAGAAAGTCGACCATACTGATGTACCGGCATCGCCACGCCTCGTAGATAATTGTGGAGATCCTGTACATCACGTCAGTATGCGTAAACCGTCGAGGCAGTGCTGGACTCACCTTCAACGATAACGCGATGGGTTCTGCCCATTCATAGTCCCACTTCAAATACCCCACTGTGCTCAGATAACGCTCCAAGACAAATTCTCGGAGGATTCTGCTTCGAAACAACTCTTGAACTTGCTTGTTCGCACTGTAGAGCGCAAGCCACTCGGAATAGGACAAGTACGAGAGAAGTAACGGGAGAAGGTTCGTGTCCGACAGGAATGCTATGATCGGGAAGTATGTCGGAGGGGGAGTCGGTTCGCGAAGTTGCTCTTCCTCGTTCTCGCGGTCCATGACTATTTGCGCGACTACCTCTGCAACGGCCGGAGGTGGCGCTTTTTCTAACCACTGACCCCGGCGTTGCTGACGGGCAGCTCTGTAGTCGTCAGGAGTGAGTGGTGCTGGTGGCATGGGAAGTGCGGGCGTGACACCGGGTGTGAGATCGTCGGGAGATAGCGATACTAATGGTGCCATTGGAACCGGAGGTGGCGGTGTGCTGGGTGACTTTGCGTGTCCATCCTCGCTCGAAAAACTGTCCTCCTTACTTATGTGCAGGCTCGGAGGAGAGGAAGACGACGTTACGCTGATAGAAGACAAACGGGTTCTCGGTTTCATCAATTTCACGCCTTCCACCCTTGCAAAAGGGTCCCCATCCAGGAGTAAAGGATCGCCCGATTCAGGGAGAACCGTGTGGGACGGAGAAGGGCTGGGTTTTTGAGGGGTGGTAGGACGTGCCTTGGTCAGGACTCGATGTCGAGAGTGTTCAGCATTGCCATCGCCCCTGGCGACCGTAGATGGCGTGCGCTCTACCGCCACACGCACTAAACTACTACTGCTAGACGCGCGAGCCAGAGACGGGAGCTCAGTTGGATGACCAATTGGGCCTATGGCACCACGGGCCTCCTGAACCTGAGAGGCACGCCGAGATACGGAAGAGACGGTGTGCGTGCGCTGTCCAAGGGACGCGTGTCCAGCAGGCGGAGACGGATATGCAAGCGCTCTACTGGCCAGCCCGCCGGGTTGTGGCGTGACAGACATGGTAGTAAAAATGAGTGGGCCCCTACGGGGTAGACCCGCCTCTGCGATTCCCATGCGAGGTACGTCGTGCAACATTGGGGGTCGTGCGTAAGATTCTGAGTTTCCGGTCTGTCGTCCTGGTGCTCGTACGCGTTCAGGGTAGCTGGTGGGAGGGGCAGTGGAGGAACGGTAGACTCGGGAGGAAACGTTGGAGGGCGTAAATGGACGTGAAGTCGCCGACGAGATGTAAGCGACAGACGAGCTGGGTGCGGCGACACCATTGGCTGGAGCAGTCTGCCGGTTTATAAGAGGTGAGCTCTAAAAACATCATGTAACGCTGCAAAACAATTACGGACGGGATGTGAATTGCTCAAAGACAAGCCGACGGGATCTAAGCGCCTGTTGTTGACGTCAATTACCTAATAGCAAGCAAGTCAGTGGTAGTCGGAACAGAGAACCAAACCGGAGTGCGCAGATAAACGTCAACGGATCGATGGGTCGTACCACGAAGCTGGAGCAGTGCAGAGAGAGTGCCGGCAGGATAATCACCGAGCTCTACTACCGGACTACCGACGCCGGTCGCAGTGGAGCCGGAGATCGGTCCACGAAAAGCGACGGAATACCAAAAATATCTGCAAAAGGAGAGGCGGACTCACCTCGGTAGCAGGAGGGACTGAGCTAGCTGACGTAGGGCTGCCATACGATCCGTTGGTCCCCCGGGTGGCATCGGTGTGGTGAACAGTGGGAGAAAGGCTGGAACTCGATCGGGGCTTCTGTGGCGATACGTGACGGTGGTGGGGATAGGACGAACGGGGATTCTGGATGCCCATATGCGCGTCTTGGGAAGGAGGTGCGGGAGAAGTGGGATGCCGTATGGGTGGGGGGTACGTGCGAGATTGATTGACGACCGAGGTCACGTTGGCGGCAGATAAGGATTCTTCAAAGTCAAAGTTGGATGCAGGGGCGACTTGTCCGCGAACCACGGCGGGAGAGATGGAAGGGCGAGTGAGTGACGAAGAGGAAGTCATCGGTTTCTGAGGGGGAACTCGGTTGCCAAGGGCGTCGCCTTTCGGGTGGGGCGGGTGCGGAACAGCTTGGACCTTTCCGGTGGACATTCCTCGCGGGCCTGGTCCCGTAGCAACCAGGATCGGACGAACGAGTGAAGCATCAGCATCGCGCGCTTTCGGCATACCAACGACGGCGGTGCTGGCTAGATGGGAGTAGCAATGTCAGATGGCACTCTATGATGTGGTCGAACGGACGGACCCGGGGATCGAGCAGCTGGGGGTGCTGGAGGCAGCACACCCTGAGCGGGAGTGGCATTGGGCGGCGCAAGCCGAGGCGACGACGCAGGCTGGATGACGTTAGAGGGGGGATGGGCATGGGCATGGGCATCTAAGCGAGGGGCGCTCGTAGTGTCGGCATACGCCTTCCACGGGTCCCACGCGTCGTCGAGAGCGAGATATTCGGGAGCTGGGGAGGGGAGGGCGAGGACGGGCGGGGACGCAGCGGGAGGGAGAGAGGGGTGTGCACGTGGTTCGGGGTCGGGATCTGCGAGGGACAAGGAGAGGAGGAGGGGGGGAAGGGAAGGAGGGGCATCGGAGAGCTTTTCGAATCCGGGAGAGGAAATGAAAGAAGAGGGCTCCTGCTTTGCATCGCGGGGGGAGACCTTTCTGGACAGCGTAGCTTTCTTGCGCAGGAAACCAGCCATCGCGAGCTACCTGGAAAGGAGGGGGAAAGGAAGGAAAAGAAAGGGGGGGGTGTGGAATTAAAGGAGTGGGGGGAGCATGGGCGGTACTGTTCGGTTTGCAAGGTCGCCGCGCTGGGCTGATGAGGGCGTCGAGGATAACGAGCTGCACATCCTCGCCCGGCGATCTTCAATTAACGTTTCCCTTACGGTATCGTCACGGCACCAATACACTCCCCTGCCCCTCGAAACACTCCGTAGCAACGTGTCCAAGACATGAGCGATCCAGAAACAGCGTTATTGTGCTGGCGGGACCATTCCCCCCTCATTTCCGCCCTCCAATCCACGCCGTTGTCGCACCCATCGTTCCGTACCGTTGACACATGTTCGCCTCGTCCGTACCCGAACGGTCACCGTCCTATCCCCACCTGGGCCGGCCATCTGCGTCCGTCCGAACCTGACCGACCGTCTGCCCCGGAATGGTCTGGCGTATTCCCGCAGGATCACGCTAATCCATGCAGGGAGCGACCGTGCACTTTCTCGCTTCGAGATCCGAACAGGCCATCACCATCATGTCCGTCGCGATGGATGCACCCCGTCGTCGAGCCCGATCGCCCGACCCCTGCCATCGTTCCTTTCTCGCCCGCGCCAATCTCTCGACCGTGCAGTGGCGTTATGGCCACTGCTTCTCATCCACCCGATTTCTGCCGCGATTGGCTCCACGACAATCTGATCTACCACTGCGATCAGTCACTGTTTCGGCTCCCTCGAACGCGTTTCTGAACGACGATAGGAGGGCCATGAACTACCCCGCATTCATCTGTCCCCTTTCGCGATCCATCGCGGTCTCATCTCACCGGTCCGCCGCGCATCACCACCGTTTGGCAGTGCTCCTGCCCGAGACAATCGCATCAGTCGTGCTCGGTTTATGTTCCCCATCTCCCCACCCAGCTTCGCGAACCTCATCAACCGAAGCTATATCATCTAAATGACCGCGTGTACCTCTCCAACAGGCCGCGTAATCTCACTCTGCTAAGCAACAACCATCAGCCAATCCTCCGCTGCCAGCGTCGTGTATCATCACATGCTTGGTGAGAAACGACACTATGCTCGCTCCTGGATCCACTGCCCACTTGCACGCTAAAGATGTACTGTCTTGTAGCAACCGCCCCGGCAGGCTCTTGTGCCTCCTCGCCATTGTTCGCTCCTTTGCTACTCGGACGCTTTGGACCGCTCTACTCCATCAGCGAGGCCGATCAAAAGTGTCTATATTCAATCCAACTTTAGAATTGCCACTACCCGTCACTATAGCCCTGGGCGCACATGGACTGGCGAAGATCCAATTCCAATGCTTAATCGGCAACAATGCGGACCATGGAGTACGATATCTCGTCAACATTCATCTTCCAATCGAACATCACGAGGCATCGGCAAGGCGAGCATGCAAAGTCAAATATATGGAAATCAAGACGGCGCCCAATCGTCGGTTTTGACTGTGCATGGGACATATCGCGCACTGAAAAACCTGGCCGAACAGGACGCATATGATCTGATTGACGTGCCTTGTGTAGTCACACTTTCCGTGCGTCGTTAGCACGGACACGGCGCGTACCTGTCTTGCCGGCGGCGGAGGAGGCACGGACGAGTCGGCCGCTGCGTCCTTGCAGGAGGCGTATTTGAAGCGGAGAAAGCTCTATTTGGTACCAACACCACAGTTGGTATTCCCATTGTCTGGATCACGTCGCGTCTGCTATCTTCGTGCGGATGGTCATGATGTGGGTCTTGTCGGTCTGGACGGTGTCAGTAGTGATGCCGAGCGCCTCGGTGGCGTGTCGCAGGCTGATGGCACTACCGACACCTTGTGCAGCACCGACGACGATCGCGACGCCTGGCAGACTCTTTGAAGTGGGATGCAGGGCGTGGTACGGGTCATCTTCGGACGACACGACGGCCCGTCTCTCCGGACCGGGCGAGTCGTCCCAACCGACAGAAGCGACTCTCGTCATCGTCTCGAAAAGTGGGCATTTGGAAAAACCGCACGGTGTGTGTGGCGTGACCGCAGTCGGCTCTGACCGCAAGCTGTTGTGAGCAAAACAGGCCTCTGTTTTCTCTTCGCCGCACCTGTGCAAGTGTCCTCGCTTAACGTTGCTACTCTGGTAAGCGAGGCACGTTACATAACGAATGCGCACCCAAAGGTTGTTTGATTGATTTAGCCCACTTCGTGTCGACGAGGAACAAGGCGTGAAGGGTCAGATTGGGTTTGAGCGGGAGAAGGGCAGCCACGCCCCCGGATCAGGACGACATGCAAAAGCTCCAACGCGTCGACCGTCTCCCGCAAAACCGTCAGTGTTGAGTGCAAACCCGAGAAAAGCGAGTCTAGAACGCAGAAAGACACAAAACGACAGCCGCGGGCTTCATCCGACATCAAAAGGGGACAGATGAAAAAAGACGACAATACGACCGCGCTTGCGCCAACGTTCAGCCTCGCGACCATACCCCATGCAGGCGTTTGCATTCCTCGCTTTCCTACGTTCCCAGGGTGACACGTTAACAAGGGTGTTGTGGTCGTGGGAGTAAGTTGGCCACTGCGAGCGCTCGCGTCACGTTATGTTCCCCGGTGCGGGACACCGGTCGGCGTACGCTGCAGCGTTCTCTCCCATCGCTACAAACGTCGTCGTTCTTTTCACATCGTTCTTGCATCAAGGCTCCCGGTAACGACTCATTTTGGACATCCTCTCGCAAGTTTGCCGCCGCGGAAGAAAAAGAGAAGACGGGTGTGCCCCGTACCCGAGAAAAAAAATACCATATAAAGTAGTAAAGTATGGCGGGCAACAACCTACTTACTATCAGAATGCGCATAGCTCGGATCACCGCCAATGTCGCATCCTCAGTCGATAGGGTCGCACACGAGTGCTCCTCGAGGTAGCGTCGGAGTTTCACCTTCGGGTTCCGAGCTGGAGCATGTCTGCCAAGGTAGGGCGCAGTGGCCCACCCGAAAGAGACAAGAGCGCGACTGCCAAAACCTAGCGCTGGCAGATTCCACGTCTTTCCCGCGCTTCTCTCGCACAGCGCCGGGGATCGTCTTTGTCCAGGGCCCAAGCTAGTGCGGGTCTGCGAAAGTGGGCCCACTCGAAGAGGACAAGAGCGTTACCGCCAAGGCCTAGCGCGAATTCGATCGGTGTCTTTCTCAGGCGAAAACGCTCGCGTGGGACCGACGATAGTCAAGTTCAGGGAACGCCCAATTTTGGTTCAGTGGGGGCCGAGTGGTTCTAACCACTTTCCGTTTAGCAGAACACGATGTCTGCACAGGAAGGACGTCGGGGATAGCGCGGTTCGGGAGTGGCGTGCCATGACTGTACGCGTGCCGTACAATGAACCGCACCTGGTGCCAATCGCATCTGCGCACGAGCAAGACACTGCCCTGCCACGTGCAACTGATACCCTCCGTTGTTACTTACTATGAGCAAAAACGATGCCCCGCTCACTCTGCTCGCAGTAGCTGTCCACACGGGAAATCGAGGTACAGTCGAGATGCGGCGAGGCAGTGTCAATCACGACGTTCGCTTAGGTACACCTCACCTCAACCTCATCATGGGGTCACCTCACCTTGGTCGCAGCGCTCCGTCAGACTTTAAATCTGAGCAAGTCCGTGTTCGTCGTTGTACACGACTTGTCGCGACGTCGCACGTGGCTCACTCTGGCATAGCCCGTCGGTTTGGCGCGATAGGTGAGTCTCGTCAGCCGACGACAGGAGAGGCACCGATGACCGACGATCATCAACCCCACACCCTGTGCCACTGTCTACCATGTGGCGTTCGTGCCAACACAGGAACGTCGGAGGATGACAGAGTGCACTTTTTCACACACGTTTACGCCTGATGTACGTGCGAAAGGTCTTCCTTGAGTTTCGTGTCAGCTCCATGCGCGCGTTAACGTGATGGGATGTTCCAAAATATGCGCATATAGGGCGCCTATGCCCGCGCTTGTTCATGGACACTTACCATTGAGGATCGATCCAATCGGGGTGTCCCCTCTACTGTATACACGCAAAATATGTGCCAGTTGCGCCACCATGTCTGACTGAAACCACACGTTCAAAAACAAACCCAAGAGGTGAAGGTCCTCACCACGTGTTGGTCTCTCTGCCCGCATCGGTATTGAGGTATTCACCGACACTCCGGACAATTACCCTCGCGGTGTCACGGGCGTCGTTTGGGTGCTGTGGCACTTGACGTCGGTCCTTTTTTTTTTTTACTTTCGTTTCTAGTGTTGCCTGGTCTTCCAGTTCCGCGTTGACTTTTGCATCTGAAACGAATACTCGTACGGATCGCGTCGTGACTTGCAATTTAATCTCACTTGCGATGACTGGCAGGCTGGGCCACCTTGGCTGCGGTAAGTGCGACCATCAAACCCATTATCAGCAGGGGGCGGGGGCGAGCTGCTGCGTGATTTGCACGTTCGAGATCCTATCTCGAACGGTGCTACTAGTAGTTGTGATACCAACATAGCCACGGTTGAGTGTCCTCGTTTGGCTTGGTCTGACCGCTCGGAGTCGATGATCAGGATCAATCTCAGGTCGGGTCCTTT
Organism: Pulveroboletus aff. viridisquamosus; assembly: GCA_038088935.1. NCBI lineage: Eukaryota > Fungi > Basidiomycota > Agaricomycetes > Boletales > Boletaceae > Pulveroboletus > Pulveroboletus aff. viridisquamosus. The sequence continues at coordinate 9,416 of JBBPJW010001301.1, forward strand.
AATGTGAACCTGGGATCTATTCAGGGACTGGAACTAAAAAGGTAGCATTAAGGATGGTAGTTGGGAAGCATGCCCAGCGCACCTAAGTCGGTGATGATCTTGCTGCATCTCTGCCGTTGTGTGTATTGCGGCTCGGAGGCGGTCGAAAACATAAATACTCAGCGATGCGGGACAAAAGCAATGCGATGGGTTAGGTTGTGGTCGCAGAGAGGTGAGTCAAGTGAGACGGGACGGACGTGCGAATCTGCTCAAGAGCTGGGTGGCTCCCGAAGTAGCGTTATGAAGCGTTTCATCCTGATGAATCTGCCCACGTCTCCTTCTCAACTTCGGGTCTCGGCCAGGGGAAATCACAGCTTGAGAGAAAGAACGAAAGGAACGGAAGGAGCGGAATGCGAGGACGGTGGGCCCGATCGGACGCACAGAAGAACGCTCGAGTGATGGACCTCGCTAGGTCGGGCTGTGTTATTGAGTCTAGTGCACACCGTGCGGTTATCGGCCTTAGTCGCTCACTTCTCGTTGTGTTCGCTGGTCCGCGGTGAACCGAGTTGCGTGGTGCTTCCCCGGCAGACGCGGTGCAAGTCCAGTCTCGGTCCCTGGCCCGACTAGAGGTTACCGTTTGTATCGCTGATTGCAGAGACGGTCCCACTCAGGATTCACCCGCGTGCGTACATGCGGCCAAGACATTCGAGTGATGGCATCCGTCGAGGAGATTCGGGTAAACTAGAAACTTGATTACACGCTATGCTCGTGCGGTGGCCGAGTTAGATAGCGCGCGGTACAGAATCCGATGAGGTTTGCGCAAATTGTCCAACGTCCGGGACTGCTGCACTAACGCCGCAGATGTTCCCACTGTCGTGCTGTCAATCAACGTTTAGTAATGTCCAAGGCCCAACAACCAGGATACTAGCACACGGACGCTGTGTTTCGCCACATCGACAATGACGTTGGACCGTGGCATGCGATAATTGCTGTTGTCTTTGGTCGAGTAATTCCTGTACGACAGCAAGGACGAGTAACAGTGGGAACTGCACAGCCATAGAGTATGTGTACGATGTACACAACTCTTTCTCGTCGCGTGCAGCCATCTGAAATTTGTGCCAGTCAAACCAAAGTATTAACCTCGGTCCCAGACAGCCTTTGGTAGGTGGAATTAGGACCCAGGACTAGAGCCGTCGGTGTCAGGGCAAGGTACTTTTGATACATTGTTCTGCATCACCTGCATACACATCAGTAGGATGACGTTCCTGACAGTGACTTTTGGCCAGCCTGAATCCCGTTCAGCCGTAAAGACGACCAAATCCTTCTGCCTACGGAGCGCGTGGTCTCACCCGATGGCCTTGAACCAGGAAGGAAAGAGGACATGCTCAACCTCAGTTCTCGCGAAATTTTTACTCGCATGTACATGACAGGCTGAACCAACAACGAATTCGGTCTTTGCCGCCGACCGGAATGAAGGGCACGATGCTCGTACTCGCCACCTCCTCAAGGTGCTAACAAGAGAAACGCCGCTAGTTCGCCAGGTAATTACCGCTTCACTGCTCTAGAACACGGACACCCTGGTGAAGGTTTGGTCGAGGATATCACTCTATCACACGCGTCTGTGGCAAGCACGCATTGCTCATTACGATAGGGCACGTCTGTGGTCGGTCAAGTGAACGAGAAGCTCTTGGGTGAGTAATGGCGGCTACAACCGACTCTGTGGGATATCTTTACTTAGGGACTATGCGTTCCCTGAAGCAGCATGTTGGACCCGGCGGCCGATCGGAATCCTGCATAAGGCGTGTTTATAATCAGTTTCAAGTTTGCAGTCAACAAGTAGCTGTTGAACCCGAAACTGGTCTGGGTCGATCACTCGAAGCATACACTGGCGCGCTTGGCCTGTTCGATCTGAAACTAGTTTGGCACATGTGCTGCCGGGGGTGTCTGCTCTTCAGCTGAAACCGTACAAAAGAGGGGGGATTGCAACGAGAGAACGAATGTATGTCAGCTCGACCCAGTGTCGTGTACTCGCCTCTAAGAGCTTGCTCTGATTGTCTTGGACCGGCATGATCGATCAAGGTGTGTGTAGGTCTACGAGTTGCTATATGGCTCAAAAGAGTCCCACTGAGGACCAGTAATTGGCCCATGCACAGGCGTCCACATCCCCCACAGGCTGCATGCCCGCTACAGCCTGGCTCACCTGTTGTGCCTTTGCGGTACTATAATCTGCCGAGCCGCCTACCTCTCCTTCTCCTTGAAGCGAACCCTTCGATCGGGCCTCCATTTCTGCCAGTTCCTCACATCTCGCTATTCCTCGGAAAAACTCGAGCAATTTAATTGCGGGCTGGCAAAGAAACATGTCAATCACGCACACATACGATACGACACACGCAGCACGCACAATGTTGAAGAGATCCTTTGGTGTTGCGCTGTCTGCCCTCTTCTCCAACAGGACAACCCAGTCTTCAAATGGGACCGTCGTCAGATGCTCATTCGTCAGTGAGCCCGACTTCTGCTTCAAGACAGCGCCCCGGATGGATGACGTGATTGCATCCCACCGTGGACGTTGCGGGTTCACGATGTTGAGCGCTTGCGGGGAGTCTTCCGCAAACGTAATGTCCAGGACAGACGCTGCCACGTCCTCAGCACGCATCCACGAGACCACCTCGTCGTCGTAACAGTCTCAGACTCGATATCAATGCACCAGCAGGTCATATCACTTACCCCATTCGAACTTGGAAAGGCCCCAAGGGCAATGCTCGACTTGACAATGATTGGCACCCAATCCGTCGTTGCCCACGATCCGTTCGGTCCACCAGCGATCTGGCCAATGCGTAACGATGTCGCGCGGAGACCACTCTTGACCACGATCTGGCGTAATGAGGGATGTAGTCACACCTCCGTGGAGTAGATAATGTTTACACACCCGCTCACAGACGTACTTGGACTCTCCATATCCGGATCCAACAGCGATAGAAGGATCAAGCTGGACTTCCTCCGGGAATGCCCCTCTTTCGCGGTCCCAAGATTGCGCAGAGCTGACGGAAGAGGTGAACACGAAGCGAAGAGAATTTTTATGATTTGAAACCAGTGCAAGATCCACCAAGTTTCGGGTTCCCCTGATGTTGGGTTCGAATGACCCGAGAGACAAGTTGAAATCGAGGCGCCATGCATTGTGAATGATCGTCGTTATTCCACTCCGGACCTCATCACCTTATTAGCATCAATGACTCAAGGAAGAGCGAGAAGGATTCAATACCTCTTCATATAGATCAGGCGACAAGCCACATTTCCCTTGTGAGGCGTCAGCGTCGATGTACACAATCTTGTCCGAATTCAAAAGGTCGACCGAGAGTCCTCTGTCGATAAATGCTGATTTCTGACGCTCTGCACCCGACGTAGAAGATGGGCGGTTAAAGGCATACACCCTATCCACCACCGGATTTTCAATCAGTTGTGCTAGGAGGAATGACCCAAGTCCACCAGTCGATCCAGTGAGTAGCACGACTGCTCCACTAGGCTCCATTACGTTCTGTA
>JBBPJW010001302.1:0-12926 GCA_038088935.1 Pulveroboletus aff. viridisquamosus
AGCGTAAGTAGCTCCTGCCTCTAAATAGATATATGAGGGAAAGCATGGGGCAGCAATGAGGAGTGAGGCAGTGGCCTCATGGATCAAGGGTAGGGAATGGAAGAGAAGCACTAGTCCTGAGAGGTGCGGCTGCCTGGTGGCCGAGGAGATCCCATCTGAATCTCTGCCACAGATCAGATCCTAATCTAGATCAAGAGATCAGATATCATCGGATAGATCCAGGATCTGCCACATCATGACTAAGGTGTGCTGAAGGAATACTCTGAATAGGGAATGGACTTAGACCTAGCCTAGGGTTTGCCTTGTATGGCAACTCATTTGCATGGTCACATGCAACTGATCATGTGACCAGCGCATCTCGTGCTCTAAGGTTCCCATGGTCACGTGAGACCACTGTGTTAGGCTGGAGCCATAACAACAGTAATGTTCTTCAGGCTAAACAACTTACCTGCCACATTTCAGCATTTCATGAATACCTTCTTCTGCAATATAATTACTGAAGGATGGCTGGTCATCTACATGGACAATCCTCTTATTTCCTCCTCCAATGCTAATACCCACAGAACTCACACTGCCCATGTCCTTCAAAGGATGGTGGATTTCAATCTCCATTTCAAACTGCAGAAATGCACCTTTACCTCCATGGAGGTTAAATATCTTGGCATGGTAGTTTGCCCTGGTAAACTTGCCATGAACCCCATCAAACTTGATGGCATTTCCAAATGGCCAATCCCTTAGAAATTCAAGGATGTTCATTTCTTCCTTGGCTTTGCTAACTTCTACAGGTGATTTGTCCCCAATTACTTCTCCATTACCCACCCCCTTCTTAATCTCACCAAAAAGTCAGCTCCCTGGTCCTGGACCCATGCCTTTCAGGAATTCTTTAACTCCCTCAAAGTTCTCTTTCTCTTCCAGCCCATTCTTCTGCTTCTAGACCTCTCTCACTCTTTTGCCATTGCCACCAATGCCTCTGCCTATGTATCCAGTGGTATTCTCTTACAAACAGATTTAAATGAGGATTTATATTCCTGTTCCTATCTCTTTCAAATCTTCTCTGCTACCAAGCAAAACTATAATATCTATAATCACAAACTTCTTGTTATGGATTACTACCCATATCCTCAGTTCTCAAGTCTACCTTGGTAAGCACCTTCCTTAAATACTTCTGCTAGGGCTTTTGGCTAGTGGCCCCTAACTAGGCAGATGAGAGAGAGTAGTGAGCCAGCCCTAGAGAGCCTTAGTGGATTCCCTTCTTGGGAATGGACTGAGGATCGTAGAGACCTCTTGTATAATCTCAGCTAAGAGACAAGAGAGTGAGACTGAGGAAACCTCAGCTCACCACTCCCTGCCTTATATATTCTGGGGATCTGTGCATGGACCAAGTACAGGGAGCCTACCCTAAGTCTAGCTATCTATGTGCACCAATAGCCTAAGTAGCTCAGCCTCTCGTAATAAATAGGAGAAGGGCATGGATTGGATATAAAGGGATGAGGCAGTGGCCTCGCAGATAAGGGATGGAGAAGAGGAGGCTGCCACACCATGAGGTGTGGGTGGAATGGAAGGGATGCACTGGTCTCGATCTATAAATGTGGCATGGCCACCTGGTGGCCAAGGAGATCCAATCTGGATCTCTGCCACAGATCAGATCCTAATCTCTGTTAGAGATATCATCGGATAGATCTAAGATCCCATTGGGGATCCAGCCACAGTGTCACATAACCTAAACCTTAGTGCAGGGGAATACTCTGAAGAACTACTAACCTTAGCCTGGGGCTTGCCTTATAAGACTACTCATTCACATGATCACATGCTACTGATCACATGACCAGAGCATCACATGCTTTCTGGTCTCTCACAGTCATGTGAGACTGCATGTTAGGCTGGAGCCATAACACTTCTCACAATTATCTGCACTCTTAAAGCCTGGCAACAATATCTCCAGGGCTTCCTTCATGCTGTACAGGTTGTCACTGACCATAAAAATCTCACCTACTTCCATGTTCCCCAAACCCTTAATCATTGACAAGCCTGCTGGCTTCTTGACCTCACCAACTTTAATATCCAGCTCCATTATGTCACTAGATTCTCCCTTGCTGGTCCAGATACTGTTATGCACCTCAAAAGTGCAATCAAAATGCAAATAAACCAGTAAGTGGTGAAGGCCCATGGCAATGACAAGTACAAGCTTTTAAGACTAGAGCCTCTAACTAGGCAAGAGAGTGAATGAGTGGAAACCAGCAAGTAGACAAGTGAATGTTACAAGAGGTTTAGACTGGGAAACTCCAAGTCCTCACCACCCTGTATATATATTGCCAGAGGGCACAGCCCCATATATAGGATGACTAACTACTTATCTATGGCCACCAATGGTAGTAAGTACTCTTGCTGATAAATAAAAAGCATAGGATAAAGAATAATGAGTAAGGCAATTGTTATGCACCCAAATAGTACTCTCTGTATTACCTCAAATACTGGTGTGTGGACAGGGATAACAACAATAACAAGTGGGCTTTTGAGACTAGAGCCCTGAACTAGGCAAATAGGGGAATAAGCCTTAACCCATATAGAGCACAAGCCACTTTGAATAAAGACTAGGCTTGTGGTACTAGTAACAGAAGTGGTTAAGACTGGGTTGCCCCAAGTCTCTCCCTACTCCTTATATATTAACAGGTCAGATGCATGAACCATGTATAGGAAAGGCCTTACAGATCAAGGGATGTAAAAGAGTATGCCATACCATGAGAATATGGGAGGAATGGAAGGGAAGCTTCAGGGTAAGTGGATATAAATACAGCATGGCCACCATAAGACTGAGGAGATCCATCTGGATCTCTGCCACAGATCCAATTCTAATCTATATCTATCAGATCAGATATCATTGGTATCGATCTAAGATCTTATCTGAGATCCAGCCACATCAATGTTGCAAATCCATTAGCAAGGAATACTCTGAATAAGAAACAAACCATAACCTAGGGTTATCCTTGTTTTGGCATCTAAGTCTCATGGTCACATAAAGCAACCATCAGTGTACAATGAGATTATAACAGCAATGGCCTTGCAGATCAAGAGATAGAGAAGAGTACTGATATCCATGAGAATATAAGAAAATGGAAGGAATGCATACTTATAAAGGTGGATATAAATATGGCCAGATAGTTATAAGGCAAATAAGATTATTATCTAGATCTTTGCCATAGATTGATTTTAATCTAAATCTATTAGATTAGATATCATTGGTATCAATCTAGATTTCAGATGAGATCTGCCATATCACATGACCAATCTTATATGCAGGGAATAACTCTAAAAGGACCAAATCCAAACCTAGGGTTATTCTTGTTTTGAAAAGAAAGTCTCACAATCATATAACAAGATCATTAGTGTTCTGCTGAGCTCATAACAGATATTGGTAGATGGAATGAAGTGGAACTAAAAGAATAAGTGAACATCCCATTAGAAAACCAATATGAGCAAGAGCAAAGCATCTCTTCTCAAATAATTATCAGAGTTTTTTCAGAGTTTTCTTTTTTACTATGCCTATCTTTTTCTTTCACTCAGAGTATTTAATTCAGATTATTCCTTCACCAATAATGGGTAGTGCACTCTTTGTGCATATTCAAAGCATTTGGCTCATCAGAGTCTCACCCTTGAAAATAAAATAGTGTTATGTGCTCAGCAAACACTAACAGTCTTTTTACATGACCATGGGACTCACCTGTCTCATAAGGATAAACCCTAGGCTTAGGTTTGATTCTTTATTCAGAGTATTCCTTGCTCATGGGTTAGTCATGTGATGTGCTGGATCTCAGATGAGATCTTAGATTGATTATGATAACATCTGATTTAATGGATCTAGATTAGAATTGATCTGTGGCAGAGATCTAGATAGATCTTCTTGGCCTTATGGTTGCCATGTCTTACTCATATCTACTTACTTTGAGCTTCCATTCTCCCACATCCTCATGGTTGTGATTTCTTTTCTATATCCCTTGATCCATAAGGTCACTGCCTTACTCCTTACTCATATGTCCTATGCCTAGTTTCCTATTTAAGAAGATATAAGCAATTACTGCTATTGGCTTACATAGATAGTAGATCACTCATCCTGTGTAGAGGCTATGCCTCCTGGCAATATATATACAGGGTGGACAGGACCTGAAGTCTCTTCAGTCTTGATTACTTGTATCATATTCTCACTTCCTTCTACTTGGGCCCTGCATTGTAGAGTTAACCTGAGTTTTTTCTTATTTTCTCCTTACAGCCTGAGCACTAATTACTGGTGTTAACTCAGATTTCCCCTATCAAGTCTCACAAGCCTAGTTCAGGGCCACTAGCACAAAAGCCCTCTTGCTGTTGTCATTGCCTGTCACTCATCAGTGTTTGTTGCCAGTATTTGGATTGCACTTTAAGGGTGCATAACAACAGATATCCTCTTCTGTTAACTGGATCTCTGCCTTACCAACTCCTTTAATAATACTTTGATTACTACCTAACCTGAATACCTCTTCTGTCACATAATTGACATAATACTCTCTACACACATCTGCAAACATGCAGAAACCAATCCTCCCTGCCTCCTCCTCCTTCAAAACTGGAATAAACCCAGAAATGGTCCCTTATATTCAGAACTCCACAAACATGTTGCTAACTGGAAACTCCACAATAACCTTCTCACCTACCTGGATCAGGTCTATGTTCCTGCATACAAATCCCTCTGCCAATCCATTCTTTACTGCTGCCACAACCACTTCCTTGCTGGCCACCCCAGCTACCTCAAGACCCTTCAACTCATCAAACAAGAGTTTTGATGGCCTGGTATGGCCATCTATGCCTGTTGCTTTGTTGAAGGCTGTGCCACCTGTCAACAAAACAAAGTTAACATCTACTTCTCTACCTTTACTCTCTCTCCCATCAAATTCACCACCACTTGTCTCTTTCAAATGGTCTCTTGCAATTTAATCACCAACCTTCTACTCTCCAATGACTTTGACTCCCTGTTGGTCATAGTTGACCATGGGCTTACAAAGGAAGTAATTTTCTGCCCTACTAAAAAAACTGCAACCACTAAGAATATTGCTACCCTGTTTTTCCACAAAGTATATCTATAATTTGGTCTTTATAACAAGATTGTCTTGGATAGAGGCCCCCAGTTTGCCCCCACCTTTACTAAGGAGCTTGTTAAACTTCCTAACTATAACCTTTCCCTCTTCACCACATACTATCTCCAATCTGATGGGAAAACTGAACAAGTTAACCAGAAACTTGAAACCTATCTCTGCATCTTCTGTAAAGCTAATTCTTCCAAATGGGCAGAACAAATTTTCCATATGGAATTTGTCCACAACCACCACCCCCACTCAGTCACCAGCCAATCTACATTCTATCTCATGATGAAATATAAATTCCATGTCCTTTCCTCAGTAATCTCTGAAACCCTCATGCCTGCAGTTGCTAACAGGTTAAAAAATCTAACAGCAGCTAGAGATAAAGCCCTGGCAGCCCATGACCTTGCCTGTTAAACATGGTATTCCACATTTGCTTCAAGTTTACCCCTTCCTTCAAAGGGTCTAAGTTTGGCTTGAGGCCAAAAACCTTATATGCTCCACAGTAAACCCCAAATTTGCATTCAAGCACAAAGGTCCCTTTATCATCATAAAGGTACTATCTCCCATCACATACTGCCTCCATCTCCCTGCTTTCTGGTAAATTCATCTGGTCTTTCATGCTTTATTGTTATTGCCCTATTATAAAAACAACACCTATGGAAAAAACTTTCTAGCCCCACCTCTGAACCTTATAGAAGGTCAAAAAGAATACAAAGTTGAGCAGATATTAAAACATTATGGCTTGTTTCTCTTTTGCTCCTTCCTAATCCAATAAAAGGGTTACTTAGCTGAAGAAGACTTGTAGGAACCTGAGTCCAATCTTTACAATGCCTCCAAACTCATCAGGGCATATAAACATTGCCACTCTCTCATTCCCCCATCCCCAGCCCCCCTATTTCCTTGCAAATCTCCTCAGAAACCTTGCCCCAAGAAATCCAAGCAATAACTATGTCCTACAACTTCATCTACCACTTCTGCTCTATCCCTGACTTCACCACTGACCCTACCCCAACTGTTATGGCACAAGCCTAACATGACAGTTGCACATGACTGTGGGAACTGTAGAGCATGTGATGCGCTGGTCATGTGATCAGTTGCATGTGATCGTGCGAACGAGTATCCTTACAAGGCAAGCCCTAGGCTAGGGTTAGTAGTTCTTATATGAGTATTTCCTTGCACTAAGATATAGGTCACATGTTATGGCTGGATCTCAGATGAGATCTTAGATCAGTCCCCAATGATATCTCTAACGGAGATTAGGATCTGTATCTGTGGCAGAGATCTAAATAGATCTCCTTGGCCAGCAGGTTGCCATGCCTTATTCATAGATTGGCGTCTTGTGCTTCCCTTCCATTCTCCCACATCCTTATGGTGTGGCGTATCTCCTCTCCATTCCTTAGTTGCAAGGCCACTGCCTCATTCCTGATCCACACCCCATGCATGCTACCTTATCTATTACAGAGACGAGCTACTTAGGCTATTGGTTTACATAGATAGCTAACATTAGGGTAGGCTCCCTGTAGTTGGTCTGTGCACCTTGACCAGCAATATATAAGGCAGGGAGTGGTAAGCTGAGGTTTCCTCAGTCTCACTCTCTTGTCTCTTAGTCTAGAGATTACACAAGAGATCTCTACAATCTCCCGGCTGTCCCTCTTTAGGGATCCCCCTGAGCTCTCTAGGGTTGTGCTGGCTCCGACATTCTCTATTGCCTAGTTCGGAGCCACTAGTCTAAAAGCCCTAGCAGACATTTAGAAAGGCACTCACCAAGGTGGCAGTGAAGCACGAGGATATGGGAAGTTCCCCATAACACCAACCACCATCCTCATTACCAAATCTTCCATTGAAATCACCACCCAACTGTTTCCCATCTGTGCCCATATTAATTTAAACCATGTTATAGAATTTTCCACTGATCTCTCCCCCATCTCTTCTTCCTGAGCTTCCCTTATTGAATCTCTTTACTCTAGTGACCTCATAACCTTCCCTCTACCCAGTATCTCTGACCTCAAATCCACTATTATCACCAATACCCAGTCTAGCCCTCTTTCCACCCCCCCTTCCACCCTACACTGCCATGCTCCACCTCTTATCATTGATTTCTCTACCATTACCCTTGCTGAACCATTAGTCATATTATAATGCATATTTTCCCTTTTATTTCATTTTTTACCCTGTTATATTTTTCTTTAACTCTTCACATGTTCACATCACATGACCATGTCACCCCTTCACTATGTCACCATGTCATATCTTCACTATTTCACATTTCATACCTTTACCACTTTACACTTTACTAAATCTAGGCTGATTTAGTCTATAATCTCATATTACCTGTTTTTCTCATGTATTTCTAGACTTTCACTCTCTTTCTGTTATGCACTCAGCAAACACTAATGGTTTCTTCATGTGACCATGGGACTCACATGCCATAATACAAGAACAAACCCTAGGCTAAGGTTTGATTTATTATATCAGAGTATTTCCCACTTATGGGTTGATTACATGATGTGGCTGGATCTCAGATGAGATCTTAGATCAATGCCAATGATATCTGATCTCAAGGATCTAAATTAGAATCATATCTGTGGCAGAGATCCAGATGGGATTTTCTCAGCTTTATAGTGGTCATGCCATATTCATATCCATCTTCCCTAAGCATCTTCCATTCTCCCACATTCACATGGTTGTGGTTCTCTTCTTATTCCTTTGATCCATGAGGCCACTGCCTTACTCATTAGTCATACCCTATGCCCTATTTCCTATTTAAAAAGATACAAGAGAATACTGCTTTTGATTTATATAAATAGTAGATTACTCATCCTGTGTACAAGGCTATGCCTCCTGGCAATATATATACAGGGTGGGCAAGACCTGGAGTCTCTCCAGTCTTGATCACTTGTATCATCTGCTTCTCTTACTTGGGCTCTGTGTTGTGGAGTTAACCTGAGTATCTTTTCTTCTTCTTGGCTCTTTCTCATAATCTGAGTACTGGGTTTCTGGTATTAACTCAGGTTCTCCTCTTCAAGATTTACAAGCCTAGTTTGGGGCTCTAGTCTTAAAAGCCCTCTTGTTGTTGTTGGTTGCCTGTTACTTACCAGTATTGCATAGTATTCAGATTGCACTCAGAGTGATACATAACACTTTCTACCATTGGGCAGCTTACTATACACTACTGTAGGGCAGGGCATACTCTTCTGGTCTGTGCTCAAGATACAATAGTATAAAAGGGGTTCAAGTCCAAGCTGGAGTCTCCAGTCTTGTATACTTGAACCTCTAAAGTTTTCACAAGTCCCTTGACTTAGTATCCCTCTTGCCTAGTTCTCCTAGCCTCTAGTTCAAAGGTTAGGCTTTAGCAAAACCCCTAGCAGTAGCAGGAGCACATACTAAGGCTATAGGTATAGTTGCTCAAAGTCTTGCAGTGTAACAAGTCATTACTGCCATTAACTTATCTATCACTACACATGCTCTTCACCCTGAGAATTACTTCTCTATGTACTCCACCCTGGCATAATCATTTATCTTCCATTTATACCTTTCATTATCCATAGGATTCCATCTCAACATAAACTTCCCTTTGTGGGCCCTCTATACTCTTTACCACCAGGTGGAGCAAATCCACCTTATCTTCTCCCTTCTCTGATGCTCTACAGAGTTCAACATAGAAAACATCCACCTGGAACTTGATACAATTCACCATCAGATGTCATTTTTTTTCATTGACCTTGCCTACTGTTATATGGCTAGCAAACATGATGGTCTCTAGTGTTATACACTGGCATTACTTAGCTAGGGGCTATTTTTCATTCTTACCCTAAGCTAAGTTCTCTTTACTATTTACTATCTTTGACCACTTTCTTTGATCTTATCTTATCTCATCTTATATCTTATCATGCCATGATGTTGGATCTAGCCTGATCTAGCCTTTGTACCTCATATAGCATAGCCTTTTACCTCATTGTAGTCTAGACTTTCTCTGATGTCATGGCCTAGCCCTCTGCTGTCATACCTTACCTTTGCCTTGCTTTCTTTTACTAATTACTTCCTATTTGCTATTGGTTTCTATTTAGTTTCCCTTTGCCCTATTTTCTTATTTAGCATTGTTCTCTGTACACCAGCTACCTTATGTATTCCTTATGGCCTGGTCCATGCACACTTTGTAGCAATATATAAGAGGGCAAGTGCATAGACTGGTTTTCCAGTCTAGAGCTCTTGTTTACTTGTTTACCTTGTTTCCTAGTGCCTCCTATAGGCTGCCATTCTTTTGTTTCCCCAGTTTTGAGCATTTCCCAAGGTGGTTTTCTCTTGCTGTTGGTATAGATTCATAACATCTAGCATGTGATGCAAATGGTTGCATAGTCATGTGACCAGGAGCACATGATCATGTGAACAAGTATTCTTATAAGAATAACACTAGGCTAAGGCTAAGTCCTAATTCAGAGTATTCTCTTGCACAAGATATCAGTCATGTAATATAACAGATCTCAGATGAGATCCAGGTACAGTTTCCAATGACATCTGATCTCATGATCTAAATAAAGGATCTGATCTGTGGCAGAGATCCAGATTGGATTTCCTATGCCTTGCTGCTGCCATGTCTCTTTCATATATCTGATTCTGTGTGCTTTCCTTTCATTCTCCCATATTCTCATGATATGGCTTCTCTTCCATTTCAATCCCTTGATCCATAATGCCACTGCCTCACTTCTTATTCCTGCTCCATGCCTTTACCTTACTTTATGTATTTGATATGGGTGACTACCTGTCCTGTCCTTGATTCTCAAACTTCCTTGGTAAACACTCCTGTCCTGTTCCTTGAATGACTGTTGAGGCTTTTGGCTAGTGGCCTCTAACTAGGCTGATGAAGAGTGAATGCTACGATGGTCCTGTATAAAGCCTAGCAGGCTCAGTAACCAAAGGAGTGCCTGGTGAGAGCTGTGATGGATCCCTTCTTGGGACGGACCTCAGATCAGAAGGTTCCTCTTGTGTAAACCTTGGGTAAAGGTCAAGAGGGCAATGTTATGGTTCCAACCTAACACGGCGGTCTCACATGACCATGGGAACTGTGGAGCATGTGATGCAACTGGTCATGTGCCGGAAGCATGTGATTGTGTGAACAAGTTACCTTATCAAGGAAACCCTAGGCTAAGGCTAAGTTCCATTTCAGAGTATTCCCTGACATAAGGTATTGGTCACATGATGTGGCAGATCTCAGATGAGATCCAGATCTCCCGATGATATCTGATCTCTCAATCTAGATTAGGATCTGATCTGTAGCAGAAATCCAGATTGGATCTCCTCGGCCTCTAGGTAGCCATGCTGCATTCATTAACCTATACCAGTGCCTTTCCATTCCACCCACATCCTCATGGTGTGGCTTCTCTTCCATTCCTTTCCCTTGATCCATGAGGCCACTGCCTCACTTCTTATTGCTGCCCCATGTTCCCTTTCATCTATCTATTTAGAGGTAGGAGCTACTTTAGCTATTGGTGCCCATAGATAGCATACTTTAGAGTAGACCTCCTGTACTTGGTCTGTGTGCAGATCTAGACAATATATAATGCAGGGGATGCAAGCTGGGTTTTCCCAGTCTTGCTCTCTTTACCTCTTAGCTGGTTATACAGGCTGATCCCTTTAGTGCTGCTGGCTACTGGTTTATACAAGAGCCCAGGTCTCATCCCTTCTCTTATCACCTAGTTTTGGGCCACTAGCATAAAAGCCCAAGCAGCTATTTAGAATAAGATAGGAGTGTCCACCAAGGCTGTCTTGAGTATCAAGGCAGAGTGGGAAGTCTCCTGCTTTAGGCAAGACTGGGTTTCCCCAGCTTGCGCTCCCTGCCTTATATATTGCCAGTGTCTGTGTATGGACCAACTACAGAGAGCCTACTCTAATCTATGCTATTTATGGTCACCAATAGCATAAGTAGCTCTGACCCTAAATAGATATATGAGAGGGAAGCATGGATCATATGGTAGGAGTGAGGCAGTGGCCTCATGAATCAAGGGATGGAGAAGAGTGCCATACCATAAGGATATGGGAGAATAGAAGGGAAAATGCAAGGGCTCACAGATATGAATATGGTGTGGCCATCATAAGGCCAAGGAGATTGCATTTGAATCTCTGCCACAGATCTACGGATCTTGATCTCATCTGAGATCTGCCACATTAGTAATCCGATACCTTTGTGTGGGAACTCTGAATAAGGACTTAGCCTTAGCCTAGGGTTAACCTTGTTAAGGCAACTTGTTTGCACAATCACATGCTTCTGGCACATGACCAGTCACATCACATGCTCTACAGCTCTCTCACAATCATATGAGACTGCATGTATGGTTGGTACCATAATAGTATTAGCTGAGTGGTTACTGCTATTAGTGTACATAGATAGTAGATCTTAGAGTAGGCCTCCTGTACTTGGTTTGTGTGCAGATCCTGGCAATATATAAGGCAGGGGATGCAAGCTGGGACTTTCCCAGTCTTGCTCTCTTAACCTCTTAGCTTGTTATATAGGATAACTCTTTTATACTGGCTTCTAGTTTATACAAGAGTAGTAATCTCATTTTTCTCTTATTCACCTAGTTAGGGGCCACTAGCTAAAAGCCCTACCAGTTTCCCAGGGCAAATTAGAAGCATTCACCAAGAAAGCTTGAGTATCAAGACAGGATGAAAAATCACCTGTTTTACCTATCAACTAGAATTCAGCAAATTCCTCACTAATATTGATCAATTCAAGCAAAAATCATCCATGGCTCACCACCATGCTCCCCTTCCCATCTCCTCCTTCCCATCCACTTCCTTCTTCCCCCTTCCACCAGAAAAGCTGGCAACTATTACACAAGTCAAGCATTGATAAACTGGCCACCATTATTAAAATGACTTCTTGCTGTTCTATTCTCATGTCTTGATACTAAACCTGGTAAGCACTAACAAGCAGTGGTTTTGTGCTAGAATCACTGAGAACTAGGCAAAAGAAAAAGAAAAAGAATTAAGTGCCATATATAAAGCTCAGAGCTCAAGTATGCAAGACTGGATTGTTTCAGCTTGTGCCAGCCCTTTATATATGCTATAGAAGAGTGCAGAGACCAGATAACTAGAGTCTGCCCTAAATTATGCTATAGTAAGCAGATTGATGGCAGTAAAGAAGCAAGTACCTTAGCAGTACCTTGCAGTAACCACCAGGTAATAATGTCATGGTCTAGAATGTTCTAGAATGTAATAAGTGAAGGTGTGAAATATGAAAGGGTAAAAGAGTGAAATGGTGAAGGAGTAAAGTGGTAAGGGTTACCAGGGTCATGTGATGTGACATGTGAAGAGTAAAAGTAAAAGTACAAAGTAAGTGAAAATAAAAGAAAAAGGAAATTATAACAATTATAATCATGTCCAACTTTCTTCCTTTTATCCCCAGCATACTAAGGGCTGCTTTCAGTGCCATGCCCTTGGCCATTAGTGCATTAACTGTGCCATATACCAGTGTCCCACTTGCCTGCAATGGTAACCTGGCCACAACCAGGCTAATTGCCCTTTTGCTGCCCTTTACCTAGATAATCTGCCTCTTCCTTCTCACATGGCATCTCCTTTTCCTTACAAGGTTTCTCCTCTTGGCAACCTTCCCATGGCTTCTTTCATGGCTTTTTCCACTCCTAGCATCCATGTGGCTTCTACTGCCCCACTTCCCCATCTCTCATACCCCCTCTTGTTATGGATCTAGACCAACAGCAAGAGGAAACCACCTTGGGGGGTGCCCAATACTGGGGGGACAAAAGAATGGCAGCCTAGAGGAGGCACTAGGAAACAAGGTAAACAAGTAAACAAGTGCTCTAG
>JBBPJW010001303.1:0-12918 GCA_038088935.1 Pulveroboletus aff. viridisquamosus
AGGTATGTGTTTATCTATTATTAATATATGCTTTTATGCTTTATTAAAGCAAGCTTTTCAGTATATCTTTATTTTTTATTTTTTAGAATTCTTAAACTTTTTTTAAAATTCTCTTGAATTCCTTGAACTTTCCTGAACTCTATTGGACTCTTTTAGACCCTCTTGGATCCCTTTGAATCTTCTTGGATCTTCTTGGACTTTATTAAACCTCCTTGGACTCTATTGGATTCTCTTGAACTTTATTGGATTTTTTTGAATCCTTTTAAATCCTCTTGAACTTTCTTGGACTCTATTGGACTTTTTTGGATTCCATTGAACTCTATTAAATCCTTTTGAACTCTATTGAATTCTCTTGAATTCTTTTAAACTTTTCAATTCTATTTTTCTTTAAATATATAAGTTTATTTTTATTTTTTATTGATATAAAATATATAAATTACTTTATTTAGATCTACTCCTTCTACCTCTTTTCAATGTGCTCAGCATGCTGCTTGATAAGCTAATTATAATCAATGCCAACTTGATTCTTCTCCATATTATCACTATTTACAGCCTTTTGCTTTTGTATGTTTTTTTAAAAATCAGAAGTATATTATCAATATATATAATGAAAATTATTATTCACAGGTACATTTCCCTGCTTTTGCTCATTATAAGCAACTATTTCCTTTATTATATTTATTACCTGCTTAACATTTTCCTCAATCATATAATTATCAAATTTTGACTTTATCTTTATCTCCACAATTTTCTTCTGTTCAATATCTTCCTCATATACATCAGCTACATACACCTTCTCAACTTCAATATATTTCTTCAATTCAGCAGTTTGCTCAGCAAAACTTGCCATATTCTTTTCCCATTCAATATTCTTTTCTATATTAACCTATTGCTTAATCTTCTGCTACATATGTTTCTTAACCATATTATTAACATGTTGCTCTTTCTATTTAGCATATTTCCAATCCACATCAATATCTTGCTCAATCTCAATCTTAACCTCAATCAGAACACATATCTTCTGCCTCTTTACATTCTGTACTCTTACAACCTCCACTGTAGTTGGTTATTAACTTTAAAAGAGAGGCTGATGAACAAAGACATAAGCAGCTATATCATGAAAGAATTAAGCTATGCAACAATGGCTATATTATCAGGAGCAAATTTATAATCAATAGCTGCAGATCCAACAGCAGCAGCAACAATATCATCAAGATCTTCTTTGAGAACAGCAACAAGTTCAGCATTAATATAGACATTATAAAGAGCAGCAATTAGGTAAGCATTAACAAAACATAGAAAGATGTAGCTAATCTTGTAGTATAATATAAAAAAGAAGCAGAACATGAAAGACTTGAAAACATATGTTATAATATGATTTATTAGCAAATAATTCATTATCAATATGCTGAACAGGAGCAGCAGTGAAGAGTAGAGGAAAAAGAAGCAAATCAAAGAGATCAAGAACAAAAAGAAATGAAATATGCTTATTAGAAATCTAAGGCTCTACTTTTACAAGTCTTGAATGAATATAGTCAAGGCTTAGCTAAACAATATAAACAGAATCAAATTAGACAGCAAAATCCTAATTTTATTGAAAATCTTGATAGCTCTAGCTCAGACTTAGACTCCTCTTTATTCTCTTTATTCTCTTTATCTTTTAGATCTTCCATTTTACAGCCAAGATATCTTTTTTAATCTTTGGCTAATTTTAATTCTGAGAATAATGTAGGTTTTAATTCTAATTTTAAAAATAATATAGATTCTAATTTCTGATTTAAAGAATAATGCAGGCTCTAATTCTAATTCTAATCCTGAGAATAATGCAGACCCTAATTCAAATTCAAACCCTGATTTCTCCAGTTCTAGCTTCTTTTCTGATAGCTTCAATAATTCTAATCCAGCTATTTACATTTATATTGCTACTAAAGATACTCTATATACTAAATCTATTCAACCACATTATTTTGGAGCTATGAATATATAATGTTTACATCATCATGCTTTTCACTTTAAGTCTGGACAACTTACCACTTCTACAAGAAACAATTCTAAATTTGACATGTGTTGTCTTTAGGGTTAAGTTAATTTCCCTTATATTCAAGAGTGGCCACCAATTCTCCAGCAGCTTACTCTTGATGCTACTTTTATGCAAAATATTCATGCTTTTAATAGTGCTATGACTTTTACTTCTGTGAGTGTAAATATAGATCATCTAACAGTTCAAGACTCTAAATCAGCATTATTTCATATTCATGGTGTACTTTACCATCTTATAGGTTCTCTTTTACCTCTAGAAGATCTTCAACCTTCCTATGCTCAACTATATATATAAAATCCAGAACAAGTAACTAATATATGTGCTTAGTACAATCCTTAGCTTAGTCCTGCAATTTAATTGGATCTTCATATTATGCTTAGAGATTATTACCCTTATACTCCTTTATACAAACAGGCCTTTGATATTATGAGGGTAAGTTTTGAATTTGATTTATTGATTTATATTTATATAATATATAGGCAAAACTACCAGAGAAGCATACTATTATATGTTATGTGACTAGTGAACACAACAGTCTCAAGCATGTGACCATGGGAACTGTTAAGCATGTGATGCAAATGGTTGCATAGTCATGTGACCAGGAGCACATGATCATGTAAATGAGTAACCCTATAAGGATAACCCTAGACTAAGGCTAAGTTCATATATTAGAGTATTTCTCCTGCACCAGGTATCAGTCACATGATGTGGCAGATCTCAGATGAGATCCAGGTACAGTCCCCAATAATATCTGATCTTAGAATTTAGATTAGGATCTGTATCTGTGGCAAAGATCCAAATTGGATTTCCTTGGCCTTATGATGGCCATGCCTCTTTCATATCTGAGAACCAGTGCACTTCCCTTCCATTCTCCCATATCCTCATGGTGTGGCTTCTCTTCCATTACAATCCCTTGATTCATGAGGCCACTGCCTCACTCCTTCATATTTACTCCATGCTTTCTTCTTTCCTTTATAATAGAGCCAGTTATGCTATTGGTGTTCATAGATAGTATAGTCTAGGGTAGGCCTCCTGTACTTGGTCTGTGTGTGAGCACTGGCAATATATAAGGCAGGGGATGCAAGCTGGGATTTTCTGATTCTTGCTCTCTTGACCTCTTAGCTGGTTATACAGGATATTTCTCTTTCTGCTGGCTTCTAGTTTATACAAGAGAAGTGGTCTCATCCTTTTCCTTTCCCTAGTTTGGGGCCACTAGCTAAAAGCCCTACCAGTTTCCCAGAACAGATTAGGAGTATTTACCAAGGATCATATCAAGTATCAAGGCTAGGATGGTAAGGAGCTGTTACACTATACAAATGTGTCTTTATGTTCAAAGAGAAAATGATCCAAGATGTTATAATCTTTCTACTGTGGAAGAAATTGCTGCTATAGTTCCTGATGATGGTTCTAAAGACATTAGAGCCTATCATGACACTATTCTATGTCTTCAAGGTGGTGGTCTTCAACAAATTAGAAATCCTCATTCTTCCTATCTTCCTTTTTATTATGTGCTTTTTTTTCCACATGGAGAGAAGGGTTGGCATTTAAATATTCCATTGAAAGAAATCCCTGATTAATCTTCTTATTTAAAGAAAGTTACTCAGCTCCTTTGATATGCATATAGATTCCATACATGCCCTTTACATATAGAGCCTTCAAATCTCTTCAGAGGTGGAAGACTTTTTCAACAATTGGTATGTGATGCATGGGCTTCAATTAACCAATCAAATCTTACTTGAGCTACCAATAATCAAAGAAGACTTAGAGCAGATCTTTATCAAGGATTACAGGATCATATAAATCAAGATGCTGGTCAAGATATGCATCAAGTTAGTCATGTTATTTTCCCTTCTACTCACAAGGGCAGTATGTGCTATATGTAACAACTTTTTCAGGACCCTTTTGCAATTTGTAGAGAATATAAAAAGCCTAATCTTTTTTTTACTATGACTGCAAATGGGAACTGGAAGGAGATTAAAGATAAGTTGTTTCCAGGTATGTTAATGTATTATATATATGTTATCTTTTTATATGTAATTATCAATTATTTTATTTTATTTTAATTCTAATGGATCAAACTACACTTAATAGATCCAGTTTAATATCAAAAGTCTTTTATGCTAAACAACAAGCATTATTGAAGATCATTTGTAATGGCTACTTTTATCAAGTGGTTGGCTTTGTCTATACCATTGAATATCAAAAGAATGGTCTTTTTTTATATGCATTTTTTAATATTCTTGGAAAATTAACATAAAATTCACCACATGTAACTAGTGGATGCTATTATCTCTGCTCAAATTTCTGATTCTCAAATTCATCCTCAATTATATGCTGCTGTTAGCAATTATATGCTTCATGGACCTTGTAATCCTCAAAGATTTCTGGAAAATAATATTTGCAAGAAGCACTTTCCCAAGGCCTTTACTACTCATACTCTTATGAAAAAGAATGTCTATCCTGAATATGCTCACTCTGAAAATGGAAGAACTATTCAAAAAAGAGAAAATACCTTTAATAATAGCCATGTTATTCCTCATTCAAGATAACTTCTGGTACAGTTTGATTTCCATATCAATTTAGAAGTCTGTGACTCTATTAAGGCAGTTAAATATATTTACAAGTATATTTATAAAGGTCCTGATTGAGCTACAGTTCAAGCAGAAGGTTAAAATGAAATCAACTCTTACTTGGATGCAAGATATATCTCTGCTAATTAGGCCTGTCATAATATCTTTGGATTTCCCATGCATATGGATGGCCTGCTGTCTATTGCTTTTCTGTTCATCTTCCTGGCCAATAATCTGTTATTTCTTCTGTTAATGTTAAAATCAATAATATGAAATGCCAAAGGCTCTCAACTTCTTGGATGGTTCAGGGTCAATCAGAATCCTAAGCTTATACAAGCTGGAGCTTATAACTATCTTTATCAGAAGTTTTCAAAGGATTTGTATGGATCAAGAATCATGTCATTTGGAAGATTAGACAAGGTTACAAGGTTATTGGTTGCATGTATTCTGTTCCTGTAACTGCTGGAGAGCTATTTTACTTGCATCTCTTGCTTACTGGGGTCAAAAGTTGGATTTATTTCATATGTCAGTATATATATTATTATTATTATTAGCTGCTACCTTTTATAAAAAAAAAAATCATACTATCAATGGCTATCTTTATAAGTCTTTTAAGAAGGCATGTCATGCACATGGTTTTTAGCAGGATAATAGAGAGTAACATCAATGTCTTAAAGAAGCTACTTATTTCAGAGCTAGCTTTCAACTCCATTGTCTTTTTATTATTATTCTGGTTCACTGTAATCCTTTGAATCCACACAGATTATTGGATGCCTTTAGAAATCATCTCTGTGATGACCTTTACCATTACCTTACCCATATTCTTTATATTTCTAAGCCTACACAAGATCAAATCCATGATTATGGGTTCTATTTAATAGCCAAAGATCTCAGAAGATATGGAAAGCACTTGGAGGACTGTCCACACATGCCTTTATTACAGAATAAATGGAATCTTCAGAATCAAAATCAAGGAAATCAGCTTATTAATGAACAGAGAGCATATAATATTCAAGAGCTTTAAGCTTTTGTTGACATTGGCCTTTCTACTTTGAATGCTTAGCAAAGTACTCTCTATTATGCAATTATGAACAGTGTTAATTATACTCAAGGCTCTATGTTCTTTCTTCAAAGTAGTGGTAGATATAACAAGACCTATGTGGCTAAACTTATTACCTCTACTGTCAAAGCAAGAGGTCTTATTGCTCTTTGTATTACCTCTACTGAAATTGCCTCTCTACTCCTTCCTGGTAGTCATACTGCTCATTTTCACTTCAAAATCCCCATTTCTTGCCATAAGCAGAGCACCTGCAATATCCAAAAGAATAATCTGAATCATAAGCTTCTTTAGCAAACTTCTCTTATTATTTGGAATTAATCTGTTTCTTAACACCATTATGTTGTTGAAGCTGTGGATCATACTTTAAGAGATTTGCTCTCTAGGGATTAGCCATTTGGAGACATTACTACTCTCTTTAGTGATAACTTTAGGCAGATTTTGCCTATTATTTAACATGGATTAAAAGAACAAATTGTATTATGCACTTAGCAGAACACTAACAGTCCTGTCATGTAACCATGAGACTCACTTGCCTAAACAAGGTTAACTCTAGGCATAGATTTGATTCTTTATTTAGAATATTTCCCAATGCATAGTAATAGTCACATGATATGGCAGATCTCAGATGAAATCAAGATCTGATGATCTAGATTAGAATTAATCTGTGGCAGAGATTCAAATGGGATCTTCTTGGCCTTATGATGACCATACCATATTCATATCCACTGTCTCTGTATCTTCTCTTCCATTCACCCATATTCCCATAATGTTATGTGCTTAGCAAACACTGATGATCTTATTATGTGATTATAAGACTTGCATGCCAAAACAAGGATAACTCCAGGTTTGGGTTTGATTCTATTAAAGTATTCCCCACATATAAGTATTGGCTACATAATATGGCAGATCTCAGATAAGATCTAGATGGTGATCTCCTCAGCCTTATAATGGCCTGGCCACATTCATATCTACCTTTACAAGTATGCTTTCCTTCCATTCTTTCATATTCTCATGATGTGGTACTCTTCTTATATTCCTGATCCACAAGGCCACTGCCTTATTCCTATCCTCCACTCTATGCTTTTTATTTATTAGCAAGAGTCTTTACTGCTATTGGTGGCCATACATAGTAGATTAGTCATCCTGTATATGGGGCTATGTTCTTAGTGAATATATATACAGGATGGTGCAGACTTTGTCATGGCTCCAGCCTAACACACAGTCTCATGTGACCGTGAGAGACCAGAAAGCATGTGATGCTCTGGTCATATAATCAGGAGCATGTGATTGTGCGAACAAGTAGCCAAATAAGGCAAGCTCTAGGCTAAGGTCAGAGTTCCTATTCAGAGTTCCTGGCACTTGTGAGGTCATGTGATGTGGCTGGATCTCAGATAAGATCTTAGATCAGACACTGATGATATCTCTTCAGAAGATTAGGATCTGTATCTGTGGCAGAGATCTGATGGATCTCCTTGGCCTTATAGTGGCCATGCCTCATTCATAGAACCAGGGCAGTGCACTTCCATTCCACCCACATCCTTATGGTGTGGCAGTCCCTCTTCTCCATCCCTTATCCGTGAGGCCACTGCCTCACTCCCTCACTCAATCCATGCCCCCCTTCTATCTATTACTTAGTCATGAGCCCCTTACACTATTGGTGGCCATAGATAGTATTACTTAGGGTAGGTCTCCTGTAGCTGGTCCGTGCACCATTGCCAGCAATATATAAGGCAGGAGATGCAAGGCTGGGTTTCCCTAGTCTTGCCCTCTTGTGACTTAGGTCCAGATTATATAGCATGATTTAAGAGCTGTCCCCAAGGGGGGGATCCCTCTTAGCTCTCATTTGCTGTCTGGCTTTGGTTTATACACAAGGGCCCAGGTCTCATCCTTTTACTCATCTGCCTAGTTAGGGGCCACTAGCCAAAAGCCTTAGTGAATCTTTAGTATCAAGGACAGGGCATTTACCAAGAAAGACTCAAGAATCAAGCAAGAATGGCTAGTCAGCCATTACAGACTTGGGGTTTCTCCAGTCTAATCCTCTTGTAACATTAGCTTGTCTACATGGGAAATTTCACTCAATCCTTTCCTTTGCCTAGTTAGGAGCTCTAGTCTCAAAAGCTCATATTATCATTGTCATGGGCCTTTACCACTCACCAGTTCTGTTGGATTTCAACATATACTCTTGGGATACATAACACATGGTGTGATTCTCTTCTATGTCTCTTGATCCATAAGGCCATTGCCTCATTTCTATCCTATGCTCCATGCTTTCTTATTTATCAGCATGTGTACTTACTGCCATTGGCACCCTTAGATGGTAGTTACTAATCCTATACTAAGCCTATATACCTCTGCTGCAATATATATACAGGTAGGATGAGACTTGGGGTTTTTCCAGTCTTAATCTCTTGTATCATTACCAATTAAAGTCACCACTTTTTTTCTTTCTTTTGCCTAGTTTGAGGCCACTAGTCACAAAAGCCCTCTTGTTGATTGTTGTTAGCTGTCACATGCTAGTCCACATTAAATATAGAAGTACCTTGGTTTGATGCATAACAAATTGTTCCTGCCACTTTTACTTATTCCAATCTCTGAAGAAATATGTTCATTTACTATCTCAATCAAAACATGCATCTTGGCCAAGATCTTGAATTTAACAATTAAGCACATCTGTTACAATTGGTCCCTTTTCTTTTTCTTTCTGCATTCTAGCTTCTAACCTTTGCACATCTCTGATGCTTCCTTGTTATATTTCAAAACATTCAGACTTCTTTTGTTCCAGAACATTTCCTCTGTCAGTAGATATTACTCATATTTACTTCCATTACTTTCCATTTATTTCCACATGAATCACTTACTCATCTTTAGTCACACACTATACTTATTTAACTAAGTCTGAATCTTATTCTCTTAGTATAAGTAGCATACTTTTTCTCCCATGTTTCTTATGCCACTTCTGCCTTATTCTACCTTGCTTCCTCCAAGTATCATCAGAATATTTGCCCTACCCTCACCAAGGGAAGTCCCACTTGTATCCTTTGATAACAAGTACCATACAAGAGTCCTTAACTAGTCCTAGTGTTCTAGTCTTGTTCCCAACCTTTACTAAGGAACTATGGTACCATCCCACATTTGTATTATTCTTAGTCAAGTCTCTACTCAAGCCCACCATAGACTTAAGATTTACATTAGTCTCTACCTGGGCCTAGCATAACAACAGCAACTTCTTTATATAGGTTCTACTGATGGTGATATTACTCTTTCTGATTATATATGCTATGGTAAAGATATGAACTCCCTTATTCAAAGCATCTATTCTCAACCCCTTAATGAAAATCATAATTTATCAGGTCAGTACTTCTTACATCACACTATTCTTTGCCCTAGAAATGAGCAAGTTCATCAAGTTAACTCCAGTACCTTGGATTTAGTTAATCCTCAAGAAAAAAATATTTATCTGAGTGCAGATACTATTACTAATATAGAGTTTCAGTATATTCAGCCAGAGATTCTTCATACTTTTAGCCCCTTAGGATTTCCTCTTTATATACTAGAGCTCAAGAATGGATCTCCTTTGATGCTACTGCATAACTTGGCTTCCTTGCATGGCCTTTATAATGGTACTTGCTTGAGGTCATTAAGATTAAGCAAACATGTCTTGAAATGTCATGTTTTAACTCAGAATGGTAATCAAAATCCAAATAATATGGTCTTTATTTCAAGAATAGCCTTGAACTCTGGTCTTAAAGACTCTCCTACTTTCTTTTATTATGTTCAATTTCCCATGCATATGGCCTATGCAATAACTATCAACAAATCTCAAGGTCAAACTGTTTATCATATAGGATTAAATCTAACTTCTCTGGTTTTTTTTTATATGGACAACTATATATTGCTCTTTTACATTGTACTTATTCTAGAAATATCAAGATTCTATTTCCAAATGATAACAATACTACTATAACAAATGTTGTTTGAACTAAAGTATTTAGAAAATAATCTCACAGAATAACCAATGAATTTTCATTCTTTATGCTAATATTGAAACAGTCTTGTACTAAAGGCACAAACCAGGTGAATCCTAGTAAGATTCTTGTTATAATTTATTTTTCCTGTTTTCTTTATTTTTACACACTTTATATTTTTACTTTGACTCTTCACATGTTACATCATGTGACCATGGTAACCCTTACTATTTCACTCATTTCACATCTTTACTCTTTCACCTCTTCACATATCACAGTTTAGATTACACTAGATCATAATGTTATTACCTTGCAGTAACCATAAGATACTGCTAAGATACTTACTATTTTTACACCATTGGCTGGCTTACTGTAGCATAGTTTAGGGCAGATCCTAGGGATATGGTCTGTGCATCCTCCTGTAGCATATATAGAGGGCTGGCTCAAGCTAGATTCCCCCAGTCTTGTGCACTTGAGCTCTAGTTTTATACAAGACCTTAACTTTACCCTTCTCTTTGCCTAGTTCTCTTTGGCTCTAAGTTCAAAGCCAGTGCTAGTTGTTTGCACCCATCAGGCAGTTTATTGAGACATGAGGATAGGACAGCCAGTTGCCATTTCAATCCTAATCTTTTATTATAAGTCTTTTCTTCTTTTTCATTCCTTTTTCTTGATCTATGAGGCCACTGCCTTACTCCTTCATATTCACTTCATGCTTTTTGTTCTGCATCTTCCTGGTGCCTTTTAAAAATGATGTGGATCAGTAAGTAACAGACTAACAACAACAACAACAAGAGGGCTTTTAACTAGGTGCCCCAGAACTAGGCAAAAGAAGAGAAGGTAAGTCAAGGCCCTGTTTAAAGCAAGCCACACTGAATAAGGACTAGTACTTGTGGCACTAGTAACAGAAGTGGTTGAGACTGGGTTGCCCCAAGTCTCTTCCTATCTTTTATATATTAGCAGCAGATATGTATGGACCATGTATAGGAATAGTAACTACCATCTAGTAACCAATGGCAGTAAGTACACAGAGCTAATAAATAAAGAAGCATAGAGTGGAGGATAGAAGTGAGGCAGTGGCCTTGTGAATCAAAGAAAGTAGAAAAGAAGTACAGAAATGGAAAAAAAGCATATAGCATTAGCAGATATAAATGTGGCCAGGCAGCCATAAGGCTAAGAAGATTTCCATCTGGATCATTGCCACAGATCAATTCTAATCTAGATCCATTAGATTAGATATCATTGGCATCAATCTAGATTTTATTTGAGATCTGCCATATCATGTGATTAATACTATAATGTAGGGGAATACTCTGATAAAGATCAAACCTATGCCTAGGGTTATTCTTGTTTTGGCATGCAAGTTTCATAGTCATATAACAGGACTATTAGTGTTCTGCTAAGTATATAATACTTTTTCCTTTTTTATTTAATAGTATACTCTTACTATTATTAGTGTTCATAGATAGCAGTATTCTAGAATAGGCTTCCTATACTTGATTTGTATGCTAACCCTGGCAATATATAAGAGGCAGATATGGGTGGTCAAGTTTCTCCAGACTTAATTACTTTATATCTTGCAGTTTGGATTTTTTTGAATCTCAGCCATTTCAGAGCTTAACCCATAGTTGTATGAGCCTGAGTCTCTTCTAAGTCCTTTTTATTGTTTTTCTCTTTGATTAATTCTCTTTAGAGTCTCCTTCAGAGTTTTTCTTTGTGTTTCTTCTTTCTTTTTGTTACATATTTATATATAACTATACTTTTACTTCACATGATTGTGGGAAACATACTCCTTATTAAGTAACCCTAGCTTATGGCCTAACTTCTTATGAGTATCTTTATAATTAGTGGTTATGTGACTTGAAATCTGGAATCTTCCTAGTATTTGCCTAAAATCTTTCTTATCTAGATTTTAATGCAATTTCCATGGATCTGCATTTACAATCTTATCTATGGCAGAGATCTCCATTCTCATATAAGACCCTGGTCTTCAATTATGGGATCCTTACTTCTCTTCCATTCTATCTCTTGATATATGAGGCCACTGTCTTACTTCTTTATATTTACCCCATGTATTCTTCTTACTTATTTAATAGTGTGTTTTTACTACTAGTGGTGTCCATAAGTAGCAGTAGTCTAGAGTAGACTTAGTATACTTGGTCTGTATGCTACTCTGGGCCATATATAAGGGACAGATATGGATAATCAAGTTTCTTCAGACTTAATCACTTTATATTTGCAGTTTGCACTTCTTTGAACCTTAGCCCTTTTAGAGCTCAGTTCTTAGTTGCTTAAGCCTCAAGTCTCTTTTAAGTCCTTCTTAGCTTCTTTTCTTCAGTTGCTCCTCTTCAGAGCCTTCTTTGTGGTTTTCTTTCCAGTGTTTCTTCTCTGCTAGCATCTAGATTTAGCCTTTGAGATTCAAAGTGTTATGACTCTGGATCTCAGAGACTAAACCTAGACAACTAGAGGAGGAGGAGGAACATGAAAGGAAATCCGAATAAAGGCTCTGAAGAGGAGCAATCAAGAAGGGAACAATCAAGGAGGACTCAGAAGAGACTCATGCCTGTGCAACTGAGGATCTAACCTGAAAGGGTAGAAATCCAAAGAAGTGCTTAAAGCAAAATACAAAGTGATTAAGTCTGGAGAGACTTAACTACCTATACCCACCCCTTATATATGGCCTAGGGAGGCACATGAACCAACTACACTAAGCCTACCCTAAGATACTGCTATCTATGGACACCAATAGTAGTAAGGTCACACTATTAAATAAGAGAGGAAAGAGCATGGAGCAGGAATTAAAAGTAAGGCAGTGGCCTCATGGATCAAGAGAAGGAAATGGAAGAGAAAAGAGATCTTGTAATAGAAGATCAGGGTTGCACATGAGGATGGAGATCTCTGCCACAGATGAGATCATAGAAGTAGATCTGAGGATCCATCAGATCCATGGAGATATAACCAGATCTAGATAAAGAAGATCTATGGGCAGATCCTGGGAAGATCCCAGTTTCTAATCATGTGACCACTGACCATAAGGTACTCATAATAATAGCCAAGCCCCAGGCTAGGTTAATCTGAAAAGGAGTATCATTCCCATGATCACATGATGTGAAAGTGGTGGTTATGCAAGATGCATAATACAAAGTCATAACAGTTTAATTAAAATAGAAAAAGATAAAATAATGGAAACAAAAAGCAGGCTAAATACAGGATGCTAGTTCTCTGCCCTGAGTCTAGACCTGATTAGATGACTCATCACATGTTATAATGTACAATTTATTTTCT
>JBBPJW010001304.1:0-12914 GCA_038088935.1 Pulveroboletus aff. viridisquamosus
ATCTGGATCTATCCGATGACATCTGATCTCTTGATCTAGATTAGGATCTGATCTGTGGCAGAGATCCAGATGGGATCTCCTTGGCCACCAGGCAGCCACACCTCTCAGGGCTAGTGCTTCCTCTTCCTTTCCCCACCCTTGATCCATGAGGCCACTGCCTCACTCCTATCTCACACCCCATGCATTTCCACTATATCTATTAGAGGACGAGTCCCTTATGCTATTGGTGACCATAGATAGCAGTACTTAGGGTAGGCCCCCTGTATATGGTCCGTGCATACTTGCCGGCAATATATAAAGGCAGGGGGTGCAAGCTGGGATTCCCCAGTCTTGCTCTCTTGACCTCTAGGCTAGAATCTACAGTGGTGATCTAAGACCTGATCCTAGCAGATCCCTCTTTAGCTCTCGCTTACTGCCTGGCCCCTGGGTTTATACAAGAGACCCCTTGGCTCCAACTACAAGTTGCCTAGTTGTAGCCACTAGTCCAAAAGCTACACAAGAGAAGAGAGTTCTAGGAAGGAGTGTCCACCAAGGTGTTCGAGTATTAAGGCTATAACGGGAAGAGCCCGTTTCAGTGAGGGCATGTGGCCTGCTCATAAGGGTGGAAGGAGAAGTCAGAGACAGAGAAAAAGAGCACTAATTTATGTTGATATTTAAACTAAGGTATAAAATACAAGGCTACAGTATTTATATCTTGAAGAAGCAGATTATCCAACAAGAAGAAGGAGTTGAGATGGAAGTTATCTCAGAAGCAAAGACAGGTGTCAATGCAACCTGGATATGAATGGAGATATTAGGTATAACAATAATGATGTTATGCCAGAATAGAACTAAGAGTTAAAACTATAGAAGACAGAAAATAAGTGAGAAGGGCAAGGAACAGGAAATAAGGCCAGAGGGACTATGGAGCTGTGTTGGAAAGACATGGAAGTATATATAAGAAATTGTAAGTATAATTAGATAGGCAGAGAATAAAGTAAATGAAAACTAGCCAGCACATAGCTTATGGGTAATCTTTAACTGGAGTTGCATTGGAAATGTCATGGAGTAGAACATAGTGGTCCAGAATATGACAGATACACTTATACAGGAAATGCCTAAGGTTCAGACTCAGTTGAATGAGTTAGAATACATACTAAGATAAGTAATTGATCTGTGTGAAAATGGATGGAATGTAATGGAAGTAAGCTATGAGTAATATCAGCTGAAAAAGAAGAATGTTCTGAAACAAAGAAGTCTGAAGCTAGAATAAGAAAAAAAAAGAATAGACCAATTGTAACATTATCCCCCTGGTATGTTCAATAATCCAGTTAAATAAATGCATGACCTAGAAAGAGGGGGCAGGGAAGCCTGTAATGTTACCCAACCCAATAGTGTTGATGACATTGTCATTATTAGTGTGATAAGAAGGTAAAAAGGGTAAAAGAGTTAGATGAGTGTGGTGGTAGGAACCACATAAGCAGTGAAAGTAAGAGAAGCTGCAGAAGAAGCCATGGAAGGAACCTTGAGAGGAGCAGGAGTTGGAAGAGGAAGAAAAGGAGAAGTTTTGAGGCTTAGAGTAGTAAAATGGGCAGTAAGCCTAATTATGGCCAGGTTGCCAGTGCAAACAGGTGGGATACTGGTAAACAGCACAGTCAACACACCAAAGTCCAAGGGCATGACATTGAAAGCAACTATCTTGGTAGCAGGAGTAGGAAGAAGGAAGGGAGGTATGACCATGGTAGCCAGTTTACCTGTTATGGATCTAGACCAACAGCAAGAGGAAACCACCTTGGAGGGTATCCAAAACTGGGGGGACAAAAGAATGGCAGTCTAGGGAAGACACTAGGAAACAAGGTAAACAAGTGCTCTAGACTGGGAAACCAGTTTATGCCCTTGCTGCTTTATATATTGCTACAAAGTATGCATGGACCAGGTCATAAGAAATACATGAGGTAGCTGGTATACAGAGAACAATGCTAAATAAGGAAATATGGAAAAGGGAAACTAAATAGGAACCAATAGCAAATAGAGAGTAATTAGTAAAAGAAGGCAAGGCAAAGGTAAGGTATGACATCAGAGGGCTAGACCATGACATTAGAGAAAGTTTAGACTACAATAAGATAAAAGGCTATGATATATGAGGTACAAAGGCTAGACCAGGCTAGACCTAACCTCATGGCATGATAAAATATAAGATGAGATAAGATAAGATAAAATCAAAGAAAGCAGTCAAAGATAGTAAATAGTAAAGAAAACTTAGCTTAGGGTAAGAATGAAAAATAGCCCCTAGCTAAGTAGTGCCAGTGTATAACACCACCAATGCTTAATGCAAGTAATGGTATTTAGTTTCTCAGAGGAAAGGGGGAAAGAGGACATGAATGGGGAAAGGGCATAGTAGAAGGGGCATGACTGCAGGTAACCAAAGATTTATGCTCAAATTGATTGACATCAGAAAGAACTTTCCCAAACTCCAGTTAATAGGCCAGGTTATCTAGGATAAAAGATATCTGGCAATAAATGTCATTAAGTCTGATAGATATGGCATTAGTATTAAATTCAGCTATATAATGAAGGAGAAAGAACATGGGGTGGATGCATTCCATCTGATGATAAAGGGTATACAGGGCCTAGAGTAGGGAGCTTATATTCAGGTAAGATCTGTTATAATTGGTCCCATTATTTTTCTTTCTTTTATTCTAGCTTTAGACTTTATTCATCTTTGGCACTTTCTTATTGCATTCTGGAACATTTAGACTTCTTCTGTTTCAGAACTTCTCCTTAGTCAGTGGATATTACTTATTATCCACTTCCATTATATTCCATCTATTTTCACATGGATCATTTAGTCATCTTAGTTACCTATGTTGACTTATTCAACTGAGTTTGAACCTTACTTACTGTAATATAAGTAGTATACTTTATTATTCATGTTTTTTATGCTACTTCTATCTTATTCTGCCTATTCCACTTTGTTTTCCTTAGAACATTATCAGAACTCTTAGCCTGCTTGCAACCTTTATTGGCAAGCATTCCCTTATCCTCAACTAGCCCAAGCATTCTAGTCTTATCCCCAACCTTTATTAAGGGACCATGATGCCATCCCTATTATGATGTGTTTTTTCTTTTCTTGATCATGTGACCTTATCTTATCTTTTCCATGTGGTTATCTAATTTTTTATCTTATCAGAGCACATGATGAGTCACATGACTTAGAGTTTAGGGTTAGCCACAGCCTTCTGGTTCCTGCAGGGTTAACTTTATTTCCATTTATCTTTCCTTATTTTTCATTCTTTTAAAGCTGGACCCTTGGTGGATCCCATGCAAGCTTTTCTTCTTTTTGATTTCCATGCCTCATGCATGGGAATTCTTCTATTAGGGTCTTTGTCCATGCACAATACTATAGCATATATAAACTGTAGCATAAATAACTTAGAGCCCTTAGCTTTAAATACTTATGTCATATATGTTGCAAACCATGCAATAACCACTTTCACTTTCACGTGATCGTGGGAATCCCAACCCTTATCAGGCTAAACCCTAGCTTAGGACTAAGCATATCTTATACGAGTACTCATAAGGTTAGTGACATGAGGCACATCTAGGATCTTCCCTAGATCTTCCCTGGATCTTCCCCGATCCCGATCTGATCTATCTCCGTGGATCTGATGGATCTGCCGATGAATCTCATCTGTGGATAGAGATTCCCGTCCTCGCTGTGTCCTGACCCCTTACCTTCCATTTCCCCACCTATATTAATATCTGATCCATGCATTCTCCTTATGGCTTACACGAGGCTGCACTCTTTACACCATTAGCTAGCTTACTGTACAACTTCAGGGTAGACACAGATGTACCTGGTCCGTGCTCTCCCTAGAGTAGTATATAAAGGCTGGCTCTTAGTGGTAAAGTCCTCCAGACTTTATCACTTCGTAGCAACAGCAGTTTAGGCTTAGAGAATAAGCTCTTCTTAGGAAACCAGGCCCTTCAAGGGAACAGGAACTAGGCAGTCTTGCATCCGTGTCTCATCCGAGTCCTCTTCGTCATCCATCCTCCAGAGTATTCCTCAGTTGCTCCTCATCTGAGCCACCACTAGGGTTCACTTCAGTGTCACTCCTCCTCCAACACAAGTCTAGGTGTAGCCTCTGGTTTCCAGAGTCATAACAATATAGTGTTAACTTATTGCTTCTCTTATTTAATCCCATTCCTTCATAAGCTTGTGGCACTTTAATCTCAAGGTACATAATAATCCCACATTTGCACCTTTGCTTTAGTTCTAGGCTGATCTTTATTGAGCCTTCCCCTTAGCTCAAACCCATAAGGTCTATGTTAGTCCCCACCTGGGACTAGCATAACAAAAGAAGTAGCATATCTACTTGTAGCTATTATTGTTGTAGTTCCACTATTACATAACTAGCAAACATATCAGTTTACAGCATGTGACCATGAGAACTGTTGAGCACATGATGTGAATGGTTGCATAGTCATGTGACCAGAAGCATGTGATCATGTGAATAAGATGCCTTATAAGGAAACCCTAGGCTAAGGCTAAGTCCTGATATTCAAAGTATTCCCCTGCAAAAAGGTATTAGTTATGTGATTTGACAGATCTCAAATAAGATCTAGATCAGTTCCCAATGGTATCTGATTTTACAATGGTGACTACTCCAAAGCAGAAGCTTGGCTGGACTCCATCCAGTTTTACCTCTTCATCAATGCTGCAATTTACAACTCAGATTTTAAAAAAAAACATCTTTACCCTCTTCTATATGACCAAAGGCCCTACTCTCTTCTGAGTAACCATGTACTGGAAAAAGAGCATCACCAAAACAGTGGTCTCCATAGAGACCTTTAGCACCTTTGTCAAAACATTCAATTCCACCTTTAAAAAACAGAACACCACTATTGCTGCTATTTACTGGTTAGCTAATACTCAGATGTGCCAAAACAAGAAAGGCAAGTAAATCTCTTCACTCACTAAATACACTGCCAAGTTCCAGAACCATGTAGTACTTGCCAATATCAAGGATGACAACATCCTTGATGCCTATTACAAAGCCAGAATCCCCCTCTGGCTATCCCATTAGATTCAGAATCTCAACAAAGTCCCTACTGTTATACACTGGCACTACTTAGATAGGGGCTATTCTTCATTCTTACTCTAAGCTAAGTTCTCTTTACTATTTACTATCTTTGACCGCTTTCTTTGATCTTATCTTATCTTATCTTATCTCATCTTATATCTTATCATGCCATGAGGTTGGATCTAGCCTGGTCTAGCCTTTGTAACTTATGTAGCATAGCATTTTATCTCATTGTAGTCTAGACTTTCTCTGATGTCATGGCATAGCCCTCTGATGTCATATCTTACCTTTGCCTTGCTTTCTTTTACTAATTACTCTCTATTTGCTATTGGTTCCTATTTAGTTTCCCTTTTCCATATTTCCTTATCTAGCATTGTTCTCTGTATACCAGCTACCTCATGTATTTCTCATGGCCTGGTCCATGCACATCTTGTAGCAATATATAAAGAAACAAGAGCATAGACTGGTTTCCCAGTCTAGAGCACTTGTTTACTTGTTTACCTTGTTTCCTAGTGCCTCCTCTAGGCTGCCATTCTTTTGTCCCCTCAGTATTGGTGTTGCAAACCATGCAACGACCACTTTCACTTTCACGTGATCGTGGGAATCCCAACCCTTATCAGGCTAAACCCTAGCTTAGGACTTGGCATATACTATACAAGTTCTCCTAAGGTTAGTGACCATGAGGCTATCTAGGGATCTTCCCTGGATCTTCCCCAGATCTTTCCGATCTCAGATCTCATCTATCTCATTGGATCTGACAGATCTAGAGATGGATCTCATCTGTGGATTGAGATCCCCGTCCTCGCTGTGTCCTCACCTCTTCTCTTCCATTTCCCCACCTACATTCATATCCACTCCATGCGTTATCCTTACAGCCAACACGAGATTGCCCTCTTTACGCTATTGGCTGGCTTACTGTACTGCTTCAGGGTAGACACGGATGTACATGGTCCGTGCACCATTTAGAGTAGTATATAAAGGCCGGCTCATAGTGCTAAAGTCCCTCAGACTTTATCACTTTGTAGCATTAGGCATTTGGCTTCAGGAAAGCTCTTCTCAGAAGATCAGGCCCTTTAAGGAAAGGCAGAGATTTAGGAAGTCCCGAGCTCGAGTCTCTTACGTGTCCTCCTCATCGTCATTACTCCGCAGTTCCTCCTCAGTTGCTCCACTCAGAGCCTCATAGGATTTCATTTATTCAGTGTTCCTCCTCTTCATCCCTTGTCTAGGTGTAGTCTCTGATCTTCAGAGTCATAACAATTGGGCACCTCCCAAGGTGGTTTTCTCTTGCTGTTGGTCTAGATCCATAATACCTACTCTTATTGAGGACTGGTATAAAAAGGCTGTTCACTTCCAGATAACCTCTGACCATGCCAAATTTGCTAAAAGAACCCCAAGGCCTATGTTTAGATTCCCAACATCTTCTTCTCTCAGGTTGAAAAAGATGCAAATGGCATGAATGTTGACTTAATCAAGGTCAGCAAATTTACCCCCCATGAACAAGAATGATGATTTAAGCTCAGTCTCTGCCTCTAATGCAGAAAGCCCAGACATAATGCAGCTTCTCACCCAAACTTCCCCTTCACCAGCACAAAAGCCACCACTTTCACCAAGAAATCCATTAAGAAGGTCACTGCTGAAGAAGAACCAAGAATCAAA
Organism: Pulveroboletus aff. viridisquamosus; assembly: GCA_038088935.1. Classification (NCBI taxonomy): domain Eukaryota; kingdom Fungi; phylum Basidiomycota; class Agaricomycetes; order Boletales; family Boletaceae; genus Pulveroboletus; species Pulveroboletus aff. viridisquamosus. The sequence continues at coordinate 6,720 of JBBPJW010001304.1, forward strand.
AAGATTAGTGATAATAATGTGGAGGTGGGAAGAGTTAAAGTGTTGGATTTTTGAAACAGTGTCTTTCTTATACAAGGTGCTCTCTTCCTCTCATGTATGCCTGTACTTATATTCTTGTCTAGGAAATCAATGAGAGTTAATGTACAAGTATCCTTCTCCATGCATTCAAGCCTAGTTGTAGATGCCTCTGCCTTATTAATAGCAGAGCACAAATCAACTGTATCAACTGGGAGTTTGTCTCCCACCATAAGTTCCCCACCACCTGCCTCCCTACCCTTCTTAACATCTGCAATGTTAACTTCTCCCTGAACAAGAAGGGTTGCATTACCCACAGTTATATTATACTTCTTTGAATAAAAGAAGTAACCCACTTGGTTTTCTGCCATGTTATGGCATGTGGCAGAGAAACCCTTATCTTAGAACTGTTATGCACCTCAAGAGTGCAACTATACCAACCAAAAATAATGAGTGATGAAGGCCCACAACAACAACAAGACAAGCTTTTAAGACTAGAGCTTCTAATATATCCAATTCTAGTTACCCTGCAAGTTAACACACAACCTTTAAAGCTTGGCAAGTTGATTTTAGTCAAGCCAGATCTCTTTGTGGAGGACAAAGCATTGTTTGTTCAGTGGTGGCAGACAGTCAAACAGTATATCAATGGATTTAAGAAGAAGTCCACTGATAAACAGAAAATCCTTCTTGCCCTGCCATATATGTGAGAAGTCAATACTATAGGCTGATACTTAGATTTATATTATAATCAGGGTATTTTTGAAAGTCAGACCTTTCAAGAATTCACAAAAGAACTTTGCAGAAAGTACAGACTGGCTACTTTATAACATAACACTAAGAAAAAGGTAATAAAATTAAAACAAGAAAAAGATTCCATAGAGAATTTCTTTATCAGAGTAAAACAGCTGGTGATCAAAGCAGAGTTCAATATCAATGCAAATAAACACATGCTGGTTGTTATGGGTGTTACCCCATAGTCTTCAACAGCCTTCTCCTTGATGAGTGCCTTCCTGTAGCTGCTAGGGCTTTTGTGCTAGTGGCCCTGAACTAGGCAATGAGAGTCGGAGCCTCAACCCTAGAGAGCTCAGGGGGATCCCTTAGAAGGGACAGCCGGGAGATCATAGAGATCTCTTGTATAATCTCAGGTAAAGAGACAAGAGAGTAAGACTGAGGAGACCTCAGCTTACCACTCCCTGCCTTATATATTGTCAGGTCCCTCGCACGGACCAAGTACAGGGAGCCTACCCTAATGCTAAGCTATCTATGTAACCAATAGCCTAAGTAGCTCAGCTCTCGTAATAGATAAGGGGAATGCATGGATCGTATGGTAGGAGTGAGGCAAGGGCCTCACGGATCAGGGATGATAGAAGAGAAGCCACACCATGAGGATGTGGGAGAATGGAAGGATGCACTGCCCTGGTTCTTATGAAGATGGCATGGCTGCCTGAAGGCCGAGGAGATCTATCTAGATCTCTGCCACAGATCAGATCCTAATCTCCGTTAGAGATATCATCGGATCAATCTAAGATCTCATCTGAGATTCAGCCACATCATGTGACCTCGCAAGTGCCGGGGAATACTCTGAATAGAACTACTAACCTTAGCCTAGGGCTTGACCTTATAAGGCTGCTCCTTCGCACGATCACATGCACTGGTCTCATGACCTGCATCACATGCTTCTGGAGAGCTCTCACGATCACGTGTGACCATGTGTTAGGCTGGAGCCGTAACACTGGTAGGCATTACTAGAGACAGAATCCATTGTTATGCATCTAGTGAATACAACAGTCTTAAGCATATGACCATGGGAACTGTTAAGCATGTGATGTGATCTAGTTGCAGTTATGTAACTGGAAAGCACATAATTATGTGAACAAGCTTTCTTACATGGCAAGCTCTAGGGTAAGGCTAAGTCCTATTCTTCAGAGTATTTTCATGCACAAGTATTGGTTATGTGATTTGACAGATCTCAAATGAGATCCAGGTACAGTTCCTGATAATATCTGATCTCACAATTTAGATCAGGATCTGTATCTGTGGCAGAGATCTGATGAATCTCCTTGATCTTATAATAGCCATGCCATATTCATATTCCATAAGCCTATACACTTCCATTTTTTCACATCCTCATGATATATTTCCACTTCCATTTCATCTCTTGATCCATAAGGCCACCACCTTACTCCTCATATCTAATCCATGCTTTCCCCTCTTTTATTTAATATAGATTTTACTGCTATTGGTTACAAGGTAGTAGAAGTTTAGGGTAGGACTCCCTGTACTTGGTCTGTGTGTGGGCTCTGGCAATATATAAGACAGGGAGGTATAAGCCAGGTTTCACCAGTCTTGCTCTCTTGTCCTTTAGGGTCATCTATACTCTAGGGATTACACAAGGGACCCTTTAAATCTCTTAGCCATTTCAAGACAGGATTCTTTTGAGTTCTCTTTAGATTTGGCTTCTCTGGTTGCTAAGCTTGGGCTTTACATAGGATCACTATATGCTCTCTTTTATTCAGCAGCCCAGTTAGGGGCCACTAGCACAAAAGCCCTGCTTATAGTTTAAAGATAGGAGCACCCACCAAGGTATTTAAGTATCAAAGCTAGAGCAGGTAGTTACCTGCAACATTCATAGTGATATTATTGAGTACATTAAATGATCTAGCCCAGCTCTCCTGGACTAATATGATATTATTGAGTGGAATTCAGCCCTTATTAGAGCTAAAGCTGTTCTGCAAGAGATTGCTATATAAAAGGCTCCAAAAAAATTTCAAGAACCTCAAAGGAAAGTCTAAACATCAAGAATGCAACAAGTCAATTCTGTGGCAGCAAGTACTTCCAGGACTGGAATGCATGCAGTCTATTCAAACCAGCCTGAAATATTCTTGAGTCAAGGGATTCTGATAAACATTAGAAAAGCTCACACAGAGTATTATAATGTTTTTTTTATTTTTAACATCTTTTTACTTTTCTTTTACTTTTTACAAGTCACATCACATGACCCTGAGAACCCTTTACCTCTCACATCTTCACATTTCACATCTTCACCTCTTTACACATCATAATCTAGACTGGTCTTGAAACGGGAACTTCCCATTACTCCTTGATACTTATGTTCTCCTTGGTGGACACTCCTTAACTATCTTCAATAACTGCTAGGGCTTTTGTGCTAGTGGCCCTTAACTAGGCAAATAGAGAGAGGAATAAGTTCTGGGCCCTTGTATAAACCCTAGCCAGCAGTACTAAGTAGTTCAGACTGTGTAACCAGCTGAGAGGTCAAGAGAGCAAGACTGAGGAGACCTCAGCTTGCACCCCCTGCCTTATATATTGTCCATGATCGTGCACAGACCATGTACAGGAGGTCTACCCTAAAGTATGCTATCTATGGTCACCAATAGCACAAGTAGCTCCTACCTCTAAATAGATAGATAACTGTGAACATGGGGTGACAATGAGGAGTGAGGCAGTGGCCTCATGGATCAAGGGATTGAAATGGAAGAGGAACCACACCATGAGGATGTGGGAGAATGGAAGTGCACAGGAATAGATCAATGAATGAAGCAAGGCTGCCTGGAGGCCAAGGAGATCCAATCTGGATCTCTGCCACAGATCAGATCGTAATCTAGATTGTAAGATCAGATGTCATCGGAAGATCTGGATCTCATCTGAGATCTGCCACATCATGTGACCAATACCTTGTGCAAGGGGAATACTCTGAATAAGGACTTAGCCTTAGCCTAGGGTTTGCCTTATCAGGCAACTTGTTCACACGATCACGTGCAACTGATCATCTGACCAGCGCATCTCGTGCTCTACAGTTCCCACGGTCATGTGCGACCATTGTGTTAGGCTTGAGCCATAACAGGTCTAAACTATAATGTCATGTCTTATGACTATTGTTACATTAGGCCCAGATACAAACTAACATAGACCTTATGGAGCTGTGCTAAGGGTAAGGCTCAACTATGGTCAGCCTAGGATACTAGGGTTAGGTACAAATACAGAATGGCACTGGTAGTGTTGCGATCCTCTCACAACCATCACTTTTACATCACGTGATTGTGGGAACCCTACTCCTTTTCAGGATAACCCTAGCTTAGGACTTGGCAATACTTTACAAGTACTTCATGGTCAGTGGTCACATGACTTGCATCTGAGGATCTTCCCTGGATCTGCCCAGGATCTTCCTGATCCTAAGATACAATCTTATCTGTGGCAGAGATCCCCATTCTTATGGTGTACCCTGACCTTCTCTTCCATTCCCTCATTGTATCCGCAAGGCCACTGCCTCATCCCTTCATATCCACTCCATGCTTCTTCCTCCTATATTTAATAGTGTGCCCTTACTGCTATTGGTTTACATAGATAGTAGTACTCTAGGGTAGGCCTTACTTAGATGGTCCATGTGCCTCCCTAGGCAATATATAAGGGGTGGGTGCAGGTGGTAAAGTCTCCTCAGACTTTATCACTTTTGTACCTTGCAAGTTTGCACTTCTTTGGATACTAGTCCTTTCTAGGACAGGCCCTTAGTCACTTGGGCATGAGTTTCCTTTGAGTCCTTCTTCGTCAATTCCTCCTTGGTTGCTTCTCTTAGGAACCTCCATTTGAGTTCCCTCTTTTGTGTTCCTTCTCTTCCACTTTGTCTAGGTGTAGCCTCTGGTATCCAGAGTTGTAACAGGTAGTCTCTTATTGAAGATTGGAAACAAGGCTAGGATACTATAATTAGCTGAAAACTCAAAGTAAAGCTTGTTAATAATTGAAATGGGACTCTACCCATTGAACTCATGACTCAGACACCTGGTGGATGCTCCTAGACTGAACTGCTAAAAGGGCTTTTAGAACTAGTGGCCTAAAACTAGGCAATAAAAAGAAATGAGACCACTACTCTTGTGTGAACCAGAGCCAGCAGATACTGTATAAGAATCATTGAGGGAATCCCAGCTATCTGTATAACCAGCTAAAGGTCAAGAGACCAAGACTGGGGAAACCCCAGCTCATACTCCCTGTCTTATATATTGCAGAGATCTACACACTAACCAAGTACAGGGAGGCTACCCTAAAGTACTACTATCTATGAATACCAGTAGCAATAATAGCTCAACCATAAATAGTAAGAGGAATACATGGAGTGGATATAAGAAGTGAGGCAGTGGCCTTGCATATCAAGGAATTAAAATGAAAGAAAAGATCACACCATAAGAATATGGAAGAATAAAAAGTGTTATAATCACTTTTTATTTTTCACATCATGTGATTCTGGGAACCCTTTTACTTTTCAAATTTTCACCTCTTTACATTTTCACCTTGTTACCTTTTCACACTTTCATATCTTCACATTTCACATTCTAGAACATTCCAGACCATAACATTATTATCTGACAGTTACTATGAGGAACTGCTAAGGTACTTGCTCTCTTATTGCCATTGGTCTGCTTACTGTAGCATAGTTTAGGGCAGACCCTAGTTACATGGTCTGTGCACATCTTTGTATTATATATAAAGGGCTGGCACAAGCTGGAATTCCCCAGTCTTGTGCACTTGAGCTCTTGCTTTATACAAGGCCTTGACTCTTTTCTTATTCCTTTTGCCTAGTTCTCTGAGGTCTAGTTCAAACCTCAGCTTTTAGGAAACAGTGTCCACTGGACAGACATTGAGACACAAGGATAGAATGGTTGCAACTGTTTCAAAAAGGAAGTACACAGAATTAGAGATATGAAATAGACATGGTAGCAGCAAGGCCAAAGAAATCCATCTGAATCTCTGTCACAGATCAGATGTCATTGGGGACTGTTCCTGGATCTCATCTGAGATCTGCCATATCATATAATTTATATCTGTGCAGGGAATTACTCTAAAGAATAGGACTTGGTCTTAGTCTAGGGTTATTCTGTTATGAGTGTTATCCCATAGTCTTCAATCATCAACACCTTGGTGAGCGCCTTCCTGCAGCTGCTAGGGCTTTTGAGCTAGTGGCCCCGAACTAGGCAAAGGGAAAGTTGGAGCCTCAACCCTAGAGAGCTCAGGGGGATCCCTTAGAAGGGACAGCCAGGAGATCGTAGAGATCTCTTGTGTAATCTCAGTGTAAGAGACAAGAGAGTAAGACTGAGGAGACCTCAGCTTACCACTCCCTGCCTTATATATTGCCAGGTCCCTCGCATGGACCAAGTACAGGGAGCCTACCCT
>JBBPJW010001306.1:0-12888 GCA_038088935.1 Pulveroboletus aff. viridisquamosus
TGCCACAGATCAGATCCTAATCTAGATCGAGAGATCAGATATCATCGGATAGATCCAGATCTCATCTAGAGATCTGCCACATCATGACTAAGATGTGCTTAAAGGAATACTCTGAATAAAGGAATAGGACTTAGACCATAGCCTAGGGTTTGCCTTGTATGGCAACTCGTTCGCACGGTCATGTGCAACTGATCATATGACCAGCGCATCTCGTGCTCTAAGGTTCCCACGGTCATGTGAGACCGCTGTGTTAGGCTGGAGCCGTAACACATAAGAAGGGTATAGATTACCCAGTCAAGCATAAATCCTAAGAGATAGGTTCCCTTTTTCTCATAGTCATCTAGATTCAGCACATAGATTGTGCTTTAACTATAGTCATAAAAATGGAACTTAGAGCCCTAATTCTAAAGACTGTCAAAACTGCTTAAAGTCATAACTTATAGCAACCTAGTTGCTCCACTGTCAGATATAATCCTGGGGATTGTTATGTGCTTAGCAAACACTGACAATCTAATTACATAATGACTTTAATGCCAAAACAAGAATAACTCTAGATTTGGATTTGGTTCTATTCAGAGATTTCCCTGCAAATAAGTATTGGTCATGTGATGTGGCAGATCTTAGATGAGATCTAGATTGATTATGATGATATCTGATCTAACAGATCTAGATTAGAATTAATCTATGGCAGAGATCTAGATGGTAATCTCCTTGGTTTTATGATGGCCTGGCCACATTTATATCTGCCTTTATAAGTATGCTTTCCTTCCATTCTCCCACATTCTCATGGTTGTGGTTCTCTTTCATTGTCCTTGATCCATGAGGCCACTGCCTTACTTCTATTCTTTACTTCATGCTTTCTTATTTATTAGCAAGAGTACTTACTGCTATTGGTGGCCATAGGTAGTAGCTTAGTCATCCTATATATGGGGCTGTGTCCCTGGTGAATATATATACAGAGTGATGCAGACTTGGGGTTTTCCCAGTCTAATTCTCTTGTAACATTAACTTGTCTACTGGAGAGTTTCACTCAAGTCCTTTCCTTTGCCTAGTTAGAAGCTCTAGTCTCAAAAGCTTGTATTGTTGTTATTGTCATGGGCCTTTACCATTCCCTGGTTCTGTTGGGTTCAGCTTGCACTCAGTGTGGGGTGCATAACAGGGATGTTGAAAGATTTTCCAAGCCAAGCATGCTACTAGACTATAGGAAAACTAGAGGGGATAACTCTAGGTGCAAGATACTATTAGAATTCAGGGTAACAATAAGGGAGAGCTCCAGAACAAACTTATGGGTTAAGCCTACTGATGGTGTTTAACCTGTAGGTAAGGGCATAGCTCTGGGAGCTTTCAAAAAAGTTCAGAGATTCCAGAATGTTGAAAGAAGCTTTTCTTGGATCAGATGGGACTTGGCTTCACATTATGTGATGTGTCCTTGCATAATCCAATGTTCCAACTTATGGAGAGGTCAAAGGGAGAGAGTAGAGCAGTCTTATGGCTCAACATGAAGAGCAGGCAAGATAAGAATTGTCAAGCCTAGTTATACTCCTTAGAATTTCCTTAAGAATTTCATCAAAACCTAAAGTTACTTCAGAGTGAACCAGAGGTTCAGAAAGTGAGCTTGAAAGCTTGGTCAGAGTGAGAATAAACTCAAGACAGGGGTGGTTTCATTAATATTTGAACTACAGTACCATATAGAAGTTATAGTACTTATAGTTTCAGAGGAGCAAAAAGGTCTAAGCAAGAAGAGGAGATAAGGTTGGAGTTGTCTTAGAAGCAAAGGCAGGTGCCAATACAACTTGAATACAAATGAAGATGTCAGCAATGACAGCATCAAGGCATATCAGTTTGAAACTGAAAGATAATAAGAAGATATAAGAGTTAAAATAGAAACATAAAAGGAACAAGAGTGGGAGAAAGTGTGAAGGTGAAGTGGAATAGTCCAAAGAGAACAAGGTAGAAATGAAGTTGTACTAAATGACTGAAAATAAAACAAAGCTGAAAATGAAATAGATTGAAAATGGAATAAAAAGTCAGAGTAGCTATAATATTGCTAGTGCAGGAAAAGCATAAGCACAACTGGAGTGAAATTGTTATGCTAGACCCAGATAGTGACTAACATAGACATTATGGTTTCAGATGGGCTAGGGATAAGACTCAATGATAGTCAGCCTCAGGTGCTAGAGATGGTGCAAATGCAGAATGGCATTATAGTTTTATAGTGAAGGTTGGAGACAAGGCTAGAATATTGATGCTAGCTGTTATGCACCCAACTGAGTGCCTTTTGTAAATGATCAAACACCAGTGTGTGGACAGGGATAACAACAACAACAAGTGGGCTTTTAAGACTAGAGCCCCTAACTAGGCAAAGAGAGGAATAAGCCTTGATTCATATAGGGCATGAGCCACTCTGAAAGAAGACTAGGCTTGTGGCACTGGTAACAGAAGTGGTTAAGACTGGGTTGCCCCAAATCTCTCCCTACCCCTTATATATTATCAGGCTATGCACACAGACCATGTACATGAAAGGTAACTACCACTACTTGACCAATGGCAGTAAGTATGCACTAACCTATAGATAGGTAAGCATAGGATGGAGGATAGGAGTGAGGCAGTGGCCTTGCAGATCATGACTAAAGGAAGAGGAATCACAACCATAAGGATATAGAAGAATGGAAGGGAAGCATTCTTATAAAGGTGGATATGAATATGGCCAGGCTGCCATAAGGCCAAGAAGATTACCATCTAGATCTCTGCCACAGATTAATTCAAATCTAGATCCCATCTGAGATCTGCCACATCATGTGACCAATACTTATACATGGGGATTCTCTGAATATAACCTAAATCCAAACCTAGGGTTAATCTTGTTTTGGCATAGAAGTCTCATGATTACATGTTGAGACCATCAGTGTATGCTTAAAGTGTAATACTAGCCAAGGACAAAGGTGATGCTTGCCAATGATAGTTGCAAGTGGGACTCCCTTAAAGGATAGACACTGGATTCTGATGATCTGAGAGGACAAGATAGAGGAGAATAATATTGGTCAAGGTAAAGGTAGAAGTAGCATAAGAAACATGGAGGGGAAAGTATATGCTACTTATACTAAGAAAGATAAGGTTAAGACTCAGTTAAATGAGTTAGAATTGATGACTAATAATAACTAAGTAATTCATGTGAAAATGGATGAAATGGAATAGAAGCAGAGTATGAGTAATGTCTGCTAACAGAGAAGAATGTTCTGGAATGAAGGAATTCTAAAGGTTCCAGAATATAACAAGAGAGCACTGAATACATGTGAAACAGTAACTACTGTCCTGCCTTGATACTTGAGATGGCCTTGGTGAACACTGCTAACTATTCTTGATGACTAGTAGGGCTTTTATGCTAGTGGTCTCTAACTAGGCAAATGAGAGAAAGAATGAGATCCTGGGCCCTTGTGTAAATCCTAGCCAGCAGCACTGAATAGATTAACCTGTATAACCAGCCTAGAGGTCAAGAAAGCAAGACTGGATTTCCCCAGCTTGCACCCCCTGCCTTATATATTGCCTGGGTCTATGCACAGACCAAGTACAGGAGGCCTACTCTAAGCTATGCTATCTATGGACACCAATAGCACTACTGGCTCTATTAAATAGGAGAGGGAAAAGCATGGATCAGGAATGAGGAGTAAGGCAGTGGCCTCATGGATCTAGGGATGGAATGAAAGAGAAGCTACACCATGAGGATATGGGAGAATGGAAGGCACACTGGTTCTTAGCTATGAAAGAGGCATGACCACCATAAGGCCGAGGAGATCCTAATCTAGATCATAAGATCAGATATCATTAGAGAGCTGGATCTGGATCTCATCTGAGATCTGCCACATTATGTGACTGATATCTGGTGCAAGGAAAATACTCTGATATATGGACTTAGCCTTAGCCTAGGGTTATCCTTGTAAGGCAACTCATTTGCACAATCACATGCTCCTGGTCACATAACTATGCAACCATTCGCATCATGTGCTCAACAGTTCCCATGGTTACATGCTGTAAACCATCATGTTTGCTAGTCACATAACAACATGTAATGTTTAAAGCTAGGATAAAAGAGAAGAAAAAATAACAGACTAATCATAACAGGAATAGAGTAATAGTAGAAGAGTCAGAGGTACATAAAGGGAATCAAGGGCTAGTATAGCCTACTGGCAAGCACTGAATATGGAAAACCAAGTAGAAGCCAGGTCAGAATTGGATTTAGAATGTGAAATATAACAAAGACTACCATTGAAGAAACCTTATGGATATCAAAACACTTTCCTTCTTCAGATAGCAGATATCACTATAGAAATCCTAATGATACTAATCTCTGTTATTTAAAAACATAGTTGATTAGACAAACTCTTAAAGTTAGAACATAGTGTCACATGCACATAAAGTAGTGGACATGTAACTAGTATCTTAGTCTAGCACACTTGAACTTGTACCATTAAGTTTTCTGTGACTGCTTCTCAACTTCTCTCTATTTCTTTCATACCTCTGCCAGGTTAGTTCCACCTAGTTAGTATTAAGCTGTTATGCACCCTCCAAGGTCTTGTCAATATTCAAGTCTCATGGTTAGAAAAATGGCAGGCTTGCCATTTCACTACCTCTATTGCCTCCCCAGCTGACCTTTCTTGGCACCATCTATTTTCTTTCATTCTCTGAGCTTGAAGCACTTAGAACCTTTCTAGATGAACATCTTACTACTGGCTTTATTCAACCCTTTACATCCACTTATACTGCCCCAGTCCTGTTTATCTGAAAAAAGAACAGTTCATTCCAGCTATGTATTAATTTTTGAGAACTCAATAAAATCACAAAGAAAGATCACTATCTCCTTCTGCAAATCTCCAATCTTCTTGATACTTTGAGCTGTGTAGCTATCTATATCAAGCTTAACCTTTACCATGCTTATTATCTGGTTGCATTGCTAAAGGTAACAAGTGAAAAATCTCTTTCCATATGCACTATGGCTTTTATGAGTGGCTTGTAATGCTATTTTGCCTTACTAATGCTTCTGCAGCATTTCAGCAGTTTATCAACTCCATCTTCTCTAACCTCCTTGATGTCTCTATCATTATCTATTTAGATGATATTCTTGTCCTTTTCACTGACTGGACTTCTCATTCCAAACATGTCTATAAGGTCCTTTATAGGCTTCAAAAACATGGTCTCTATGCCAAATCAGAGGAGTATGAATTTTATACTGATTCTACCAAGTATCTCAGCTATCAGCTCTTTTCTTCAGGGTTAATAATGTTCCCTGACAAGATTAAGGTCATTCAGTATTGGCCTGAGCCTCATAAAGTTTGAGATATCTAATTCTTTCTTAATTTTGCTAACTTCTACCACCATTTCATTTGAGTTTACTTTGAACTTGTAGTTCCCCTTACTTACCTCACTTGTAAGGCTACTTCCTGGAATTTTGATGCCTTCTGCTGTGCTACCTTCCAGCACCTCAAAGACACTTTTATTTCTGCCCCTATTCTTATCCAGTGTATTCTGGATACTCTGCTTATTGTTAAGACTAATGCCTCTGATTATACTATTACAGATATCCTTTTACTTTAATTTTTGGATAATGAAGTCTGCCCTGTCACATTCTACTTGTGTATGCTCTCTGCATTCAAACTCAATTATAACACCCACAGTAAGAAACTTCTCACTATCTTTAAAGCATTTAAAACCTGGCATCATTACCTTTAAGGTTTTGATACTCTAATTGATGTTGTTACAAACCATAAGAACCTCAAGTATTTTGCTATAACTAAGCTTTTGACTTGCAAGCAAGCTTAGTGGTTAGAATTCCTCTCCCAGTTCAATATGCTTATTTATTTCCATCCAGGCTGCCTTAGTGCTAAGCCTAATGATTTGACTAGATAATGGGACATTTATCCCAAAGAGATAAATAGCAACTATATCCATGTCAATCTATATAATCTTCAACCTGTCTTTATACAAGAGCAGCTTATCACCTTGCTCTGGGTATTCTTCTTGGCCACTTCAGTTTTCCAGTCTGCTATCCTCTTTAACTTTGAATTACTTCATTACAATATTCTTTTAGTGCTTCTTTCTGATTCCCTTACCTCAGTTTAGCTCTCTGCCCCTTAGCCACCTGATTCTCATTGGTCTATCAACTCAGGAGGTTTTCTATGCTTAGATAATTGGATTTATGTTTCAAATGTTTTTAACCTATGTTTCTAAGTCCTTTACTTTAAGCATGACCACTTCTTATCTAGCCACTTTGAACAGAGTTGAACCTTAGAGCTAATTTATTATAATTATACCTGGCCTAGCATATAAGCTTTTATTAAAGACTATGTCTTCTCTTGTATAGCTTGTGCCCACATCAAAATACCCTGCCATAAACCCTATGGCTTCCTGAAGCAGCTCTCTATTTCTGAGAAGCAATGAAATTCCATCTTAATGGATTTAATTGAGCAAATTCTTACCTTCTCCAGTTACTCTGCCATTCTTATTATTGTAGATTGTTTATTAAAGCAGTGCATCTGAAATGGTGGTAACCATTCTTTTCTTATGACTTGGATCTACAACTGGTGGACACTAACAACTGAAATAGCACTGGCTTTGAGCTAGAGCCAGCAAGAACTAGGCAAGATGAAGAAAGAGTCAAGACCTTATATAAAGCTGGAGCTCAAGTATGCAAGACTGAGGAAATCCAGCTTGAGCCAGCCCTTTATATATGCTACAAGAGTATACACAGATTATGTCCCCAAGGTCTATCCTAAACTATGCTATAGTAAGCTAGCCAATGGCATAAAGAGAGCAAGTACCTTAGTAGTACCTTATGATTACTGCAAGGCAATAACATTATGGTCTAGAATAGTCTAGATGTGATATGTGAAGGTGTGAAAGAGTGAAGTGGTGAAATGGTAAGAGTTATCACAGTCATGTGATGCAACATGTGAAGAGTAAAAGTAAAAGTACAAAGTTGATAAAAATGAAGAAAAAGAGAAAAATGAATTATAATAGTATCTTTATCTCTACAGATAATAAGGTAACCTCTTTGAAACTTGCTAAACTCTTTCTACTTCATATATTCTTTAAACATAGTGTTCTCTCTCATATCATCTTTAATCATGGTTCCAAGTTTATATCCCATTTCTTCTGTTCTTTGAAATAAGCCCTTGACATTTGCCTTCACTTCACTTCTGGGTACTATCCAGAAGGTAATGGTCAGACCAAGCAAATGAATCAGACCCTGGAACAGTACTTATATGTTTATTGCAACTATCAGCAGGACAATTGTCTAAGCTTCTGTTACTTGTGAAGTTTGCTTATAACAATGCATCTAATGCTACTACAGGTGTTCCTTCTTTCTTTGCTTATAAGGGCTACCATCTGAATCTCTTCATCCATCCAGAAAATAATCTCATTTCTGCTTGAGCTCAAAAGTATGCCATTGACCTTGACTTGCTTTATAAATTCCTTTATAAGAAGATTGCTGCTGCTTAGATAAGATATCAAGTTTTCACTAATGCCTGATAATCTCTGGCACCAGATTTTCAAATAGGTAATCAGGTCTTTATTAAGACTAAGTACTTCAGATCTACTCAACTTTCCAAGAAACTTACTGAAAAAAACTTAGAACCTTATCTTATTATTGCTTAGACAAGTTTTCTCTCCTTTATACTCTGTCTCCCAGAAAATATGAAGTCTATGCACTTAGTCTTTTATATCCCCCAATTAGAACCCTATATTTGCAATACAATCTTTAATTACATCCAGCCACTACCACCACCAGTCAAGATTAATGGAGAACTGGAGTTTGAGATCTTCAAGATCCTTGATTCAAAGATAAATTGCAGATAAAGAAGCTGCAAATTACTATATCTGGTTAAAAGGTTAGATTATAAAGGTACTGATAAGAAAACCTTGTGAATCCTTACTACTAAATTGGATTATGCTTTAAAGATCATTGAGAAGTTCCATCTCAGATATCTGGACAAATCTGGACCATTTTATGTTTGACCAAATTAAGTTATTGGTCTAGTAACCTAGTCACAAAATCTTCTAACTACTTAGTGGTTACCTTTTCAACTAACTCTCCTGCCACCTGCCCCAACCCCATCTCCACATCCTTATCTTTTATCACCATGATTTCTCCAACCTTCATATACAGCTTTGTCAATTTCTCTGCCACTTTATTAACCTCTTTATCCTCTGGCTTACTTTCCAAGTCCTTCTTATATTTTCTTCTTGCCATCCATGCTCTATTGAGAATGTCAACCAGCTGCCCCATTAGCTTGTTCTAACATCTCATCTTTCACCATATCTTCCCACTTATCTTCCTTATTATTGCCTTTACCAGGCAACATCCTTCCATTATCTGATAAAGGTCCTTTTTCATCTTCTCCAAGTTTGCCCTATCTTTGGGCACCTCTTTTTCCCCACCCTTTCTTCTCCACTTCCTCTCTGGTTTTCCCTGGCCAGGGTGGTTATGCCTTGTTTTTGCCTCTATGCAAATAAAACATGATGTTGACTTGCCAAGGCCCACCTTACAGTCAAGCCCCTTGTTATCACACCTCTGGCATACCAGAGCCTCCTTTGCCCTTCTCTTCCCATTGCCTTTGCTTACTCCTGCCTGGACTTGACAAAGTTAATCTGCCTGGAACAAGATTAGCTTTTTAGACATTTTATTAGCTAGCTGCACTTACCCTTCTATAGCCCACCTTCTCAGCCTCTTGCCTCTTTGCTTCCTTGGCCTGCCATCTGGTGACCTCTTTTGCTGCTCTTTAAGCCTTCTCTGCTTTTTTCTAAGTCTTCTTCTTCTTTCTTTCCTTCCCTTGCTGTTTCTGCTTGACATATTTTATGTTGCCAAGCTCCTCTTTATCCTCCATGTGTTCCTCAAGGCACATGTTAGACCATGTGTGAATATCAGTGAATAAGAACATGTTTAAGAAAAGTGGTTGAGAAGTTTTCATGAAGTGATAATTATTTTTATGGGCTTGTGACCCACTAAAACTCCAACACTCATTTCAACCATGCACTAAGCAAGGTCATGTGTCTAAGGCTTTTAGGGGTTCAGGCCTTAAGAGGGAAATACTATTATATCCCATGCCATAAAATCTACTCTGTTTTATCTCTAATATAACTCCAGTTGCTTTCTGTTTATTAGCTATATGTTATTTAGTTTCCCTTTTCTTCATTTTCTTTCTATCTAATGATATCTATAACTTCATAGTAATTCTATTCTCACTTTCTGTTCCTGTTTCTTTTCTGTTCCTATTACTGTTATAACACTTTTTTTCATTTTTCAATCACATGACCTTATCTTATCTTTGCCACATGATTATCTAATCTTTTATCTTATCAGAGCACATAACAGATCACCTGACTAGGGCATAGGATTAGCCTCATGTCTTCAGACCCTGCAGGATTTATTTCATCTTTACTTTATCTTTATTTCTTAGGAGCATGACCCTTGATTTTCCCATGATTGCTTTTCTTCTCTTTGATCCCCATGCCACATGTATAGGAGCATTCCCATCAGAGACTTGGTCCATATGCAATACTATAGCATATATAAACTGTAGCTGTAGTATTTCAAAGCCCAGCTTTAAGCAATTGTATTACTACTTGTGTTAACTCACAGCTCTCCTCATATTATTTTCTTTTCTTGTTGAGTTAGTGGCATGTCAATCTTGTTGTGCATAACAATTACCCTTCAATTTTATCTTGACATAACAATGTCAGCATCATGCCTGACATCTTCAGTTGTATCCACATTGCATTTGGCACCTGCCTTCACTTCCAAGATAACTTCTATCTCATTTCCCTTTTTTTCTTAGATAATCTGCTTTTCTAAGGTATAACTATTGTAGCTTTGTATCCTGTATCTTATTTTTAAGATCAACTTAACCAAGTGTTCTCTCCTGCTATTCTGCATCCTCTCTTTACCTTGTGAGCAAGCTCTATGCCCTCATATATCTGAACTCAAGTCTTTATGTGTTATATGTCTAGTAAACACAACAGTCTCTAGCACATGACCTTGGGAACTTCAGAGCATGTGATGTGAATGAGTAGCCTAATCAAGGATAACTCTAGACTAAGGCTATGTCCTTTATATTAAAGTATTTTCCTGCACAGGTATAAGTCACATGATGTGGCAGATCTCAGATGAGATCCAGGTACAGTCCCCAATGATATCTGATCTTAGAATCTAGATTAGAATCTGCATCTGTGGCAGAGATCCAATAAATCTCCTTAGTCTTGCTACTACCATGCCTATTTAATATTTCTGATTCCATGCACTTTCCTTTCATTTTCCCACATTCTTATGGTGTAGTCTTCTTTTCCATTCTTATCTCTTGATTCATGAGGCTGCTGCCTCACTTCTCATTCCCACTCCATGCCTTTTTCTTTCCTTATCTAAAGCTAAGCAGCTACTGCTATTGATGTTCATAGATAGTAGTACTTTAGAATAGGCCTCCTGTACTTGGTCTGTGCACAGACCCTGGCAATATATAAGGCAGGGGATGCAAGCTGGGTTTTCCCCAGTCTTGCTCTCTTAACCTCTTAGCTAAAGGTTTATACAAGATATTCTTTTGATCTTTAGTCTATTTCAAGAAGGAATCCACTTTAGCTCTCTCAAGGCAGCACTTCTTTGGTTGCTAAGCCCCCTAGGCTTTACACAGGACCATAGTATCATTCTCTCATAGGGGCCACTAGCTAAAAGCCTTACCAGTTTCTAAGGATAGAATTAGGAGCATTCACCAAGATAGCTCAAGTATCAAAGCTAGGATAATAGTTGCAATCACACTATACTACTTAGTGCTTAAGCTAGAGGCTTTTTAGCTAGAGACCAGGGAACTAGGCAAAGAAATAAAAAAAAGAGAGTTAAGGGACTTGTATAAAGCTTAAGGCTTAAGTACACAAGACTGGAAAACCCAGGCTGCAATACTAATTCTTTATATAAGCTACAGAGATGCACACAGACCATGTAGGTCTGGTCTACCCTAAACTAGTGTACAGTAAGCCATCCAATGGCAGTAAAGGAGCAGGAACCCAGAAATATATAAGACAGAACATAAGGCAACAATAAGATATGATATTATAGCCTAGATCTGTCTAGACCTGTGAAATGTGAAAATGTGGTGTGTGAAGGTGTGAAATGGTAAGGGTTACCACAGTCACATGATGTGATAATGTGAAGAGTCAAAGGGAAAGTAAAAAGATAGGAAAAATGAAAAGAATAAAAAATGTGCATTATAACACTTTACACTTTAGTTTTTAGCCAACACAATAGTCACATTTCATCTAGTGTTTAACAAATTATTACAATTTCCCTTTTCTTCTTTTCCTCTGTTGTTTCAGCTTTGACTCTTCATGTGTTGTTATGGCTTCTTGCTGTCCTGTCCTTGTAACTCAATATACTCCTTGGTAAATGCTCCTAAATCCTATCCTGGAATGCTGGTGAGGCTTTTATGCTAGTGGCCTCAAACTAGGCAGATGAGGAAATGGATAAGATTACTACTTTTGTATAAACCAACAGCCAGCAGTACTAGTGTCAAAACCAGCCTGTATAACTGTTATACACTGGCACTACTTAGCTAGGGGCTATTTTTCATTCTTACTCTAAGCTAAGTTCTTTTTACTATTTACTATCTTTGACTGCTTTCTTTGATCTTATTTCATCTTATCTCATCTTATATCTTATCATGCCATGAGGTTGGGTCTAGCCTGGTCTAGTCTTTGTACCTTATATAGCATAGCCTTTTACCTCATTGTTGTAATGGGTGACTACCCATCCTTGCTTGAATCTCAAGTCTCCTTGGTAAATGCCCTGTCCTTGATACTAGAGATCCACTGAGGCTTTTGGCTAGTGGCCTCTAATTAGGCAGATGTAGAGAATGTATGAGACCTGGGCCCTTGTGTATAAACCAAAGCCTGGACAGCAAATGAGAGCTGAAGGGAGATCCCATCTTGGGATCAAGCCTTAGATCATGCTGTATAATCCTAAGCCTAAGTCACAAAAGGGCAAGACTGGGGAAACCCAGCCTTGTATCTCCTGCCTTATATATTGCTGGCAACTATGCACAGACCAGCTATAGGAGACCTACCCTAGAGTATGCTATCTATGGACACTAATAGCTAAAGGGCCTCATGACTAAGTAATAGATAAGGAAGGGGCATGGATTGGGTGAGGCAGTGAGGCAGTGGCCTCATGGATAAGGGATGGAATAGGGGAGGCTGCCACACCATGAGGATGTGGGGGAATGGAAGGGAAGCACTGGCCTTGATTTATGAATGCAGCATGGCCGCCTGGTGGCTAAGGAGATCCCATCTGGATCTCTGCCACAGATCAGATTCTAATCAAGATACTATATCTGATATCATTAGAGTCTATGATCTAAGATCTCATCTGAGATCCAGCCACAGTCACGTGACCTAAACCTTAGTGCTGGGGAATACTCTAAAGGACTCTAACCTTAGCCTAGGGCTTGTCTTGTTTGGCTACTTGTTCACATGATCACATGCTCCTGGTCACATGACCAGTGCATCACATGCTTTCTAGTCTCTCATGATCACATATGACCATGTGTTAGACTGGAGCCATAACAATTGTAGTCTAAACTTTCTCTGATGTCATGGCCTAGCCCTCTGCTGTCATACCTTACCTTTGCCTTGCTTTCTTTTACTAATTACTCCCTATTTGCTATTGGTTCCTATTTAATTTCCCTTTGCCCTATTTCCTTATTTAGCATTGTTCTCTGTACACTAGCTACCTCATGTATTCCTTATGGCCTGGTCCATGCATATCTTGTAGCAATATATAAAGGGACAAGGGCATAGACTGGTTTCCCAGTTTAGAGCACTTGTTTACTTGTTTACCTTGTTTCCTAGTGC
>JBBPJW010001307.1:0-12887 GCA_038088935.1 Pulveroboletus aff. viridisquamosus
AATAATTTTATCTGAAGGAATTTCAGAATTCTCTGTTATGGTTCCAACCTAACATGACAGTCTCACATGACCATGGGAACTGTAGAGCATGTGATGCAAATGGTTGCATAGTCATGTGACCAGAAGCACATGATTATGTGATCAAGTAGCCTTATAAGGATAACCCTAGATTAAGGCTAAGTCCTTTATATCAGAGTATTTTCCTATACTAGGTATCAGTCACATAATATGGCAGATCTCAGATGAGATCTAGGTATAGTTTCTAATAACATCTAATCTCATGATCTAGATAGAGGATCTGATTTGTGGCAAAGATCCAGATTAAATCTCCTTGATCTTGCTACTGCCATGTCTCTTTTATATCTCTAATTGAAATGGTTGGCAACTATCCTATTCTCATGACTCATGAGACTGTCCAGTGGACACTTTCCTAAAGCTGTGGTTTTGGACTAGACCACAGGGAACTAGGCAAAAGTAGAAAAAAAGAAGAGTCAAGGACTTGTATAAAGTCTAGGGCTTAAGTGTGCAAGACTGGAGAATCCCAGCTTGTGCCAACTCTTTATATAGATTACAAAAGTGTGCACAGATCATGTAACTAAGGTCTGCCCTAAACTATACTACAGTAAGCAGACCAATGGCAATAAGGGAGCAAGTACCTTAGCAGTTCCTTATGGTAGCTGCCAGGTAATAATGTCATGGTCTGGAATATTCTAAAATGTGAAGTGTGAAGAGGTGAAAATGTGAAAGTGTGAAAAGGTGAAAGATAAAGAGTTCCCAGGGTCACATAATGTGAAAAGTAAAGAATAATTATAACACTGATTCTATATGGCTTCCTTTTCATTCTCCTATATCCTTATGGTATGGCTTCTCTTCCATTGTAATCCCTTGATCCATGAGGCCACTGCCTTACTCCTATTTCTGCTCCATGCCTTTACCTCACTTTATATATTAGCTGAGTAATTACTGCTATTGGTGTCCCTAAATAGTAGACCTTTAGAGTAGGCCTCCTATACTTGATCTGTGCACAGATCCTGGCAATATATAAGGCAGGGGATGTAAGCTAGGATTTCTCCAGTCTTGCTCTCTTGCTTTTTTAGCTGGTTATACAAGATAACTCTTTCCTGCTAGCTTCTGGTTTATACAAGAGTATTAGTCTTATCTTTCTCTTATTTGTCTAGTTTGAGGCCACTAGCTAAAAGCCTCACCAGTTTCCCAGGATAGAATTAGGAGCATTCACCAAGATAGCCTGAATATCAAGGCAGAATAAATAGACACCCATTTCAGGATAAGCTTGACAAAGAGTTAGCTCAGGATAAAATCATAATATAAATGCAGAATGATACTGGAAGCTCACATAAAGAGTAAAGCAGTTTAGCAAGAATGATAGAACTTGCTAATCAAGAGCTTCCAGTTATAAAGGGTGCTGGAGTTCAGCCTCTGGCTACTAATATGCAAACAAGGAATGGTATTCAAGAGGCAAGGGTATAGAAAAGTGGTACTGATGTGAGGTAAAAGGTAATATAAGGAGTAAAAAGGCAAAATATGCTACTTTATAGTATAAGAACAAGTGTTATGTTTCCACTTTTCCTTCTCTCTTTGCTTTTTCTTTTGTTCTAGCTTCTACTCTTCTTGTACCTTCGGTGCTCTTTTATTATGCCCTTTGCCCAGGCCTTCTATCTTTCAAGCAGCTGACTTATAATTATTTCATCTCTTTCCATCCATTTCTACACAGATATCTTACTTATCATTTATCAGCATAATTACTCTTTACATCTCTGCTTCAACCTTACTCATTGTACTATAAAGTAGCAAACTTCCTGTCCTCTGTCTCCTTACACTACTTCTACCTTGCAATCATCTCACAAGTCCTCGCATCTCCACTTATCCTTGTACCTACATACTTGGAATTCATTGCTTGTGTCCTGGCACTTAACCAGAGGATCATTAGCATCTGATCTTGGCATACCCCTGGAAGTGTAGCTGGTACTACTAAGGCACAATACTCTGTTTGTCACCTTTCACTCATCTCGAAGCTTACCTTTGGTTCACTTCATTCTTTTTCCCCAGCAAGGTCTATGCCTGTTCCTACCTGGGCCAAGCATAACAAAAAAAGTAGCATATTCTACTTGTGACTATTATCACTATAGTCTGCTCCCACCATTCTGCCTAAACAACCCTTACTGTTCAACTCCCTCTGGGGTGAGCCTCATGTCTCTATCTCAGACCCTCTCAAGTCCACTTTAGAATTCAAGAACCCCTTCCCTCTGGATCATCCTTCCACACCAGAAGATATGCTCACAGATATTCTAGTCCCCTCTTAAGAAGAAGTATGAGAAAACTGGGACCTTGCTCACAACCTCTCCTCTTTCTTACAGATTCCTCAAGCTTAGACACCTCCATCTCCTACTCCTGTCCAATGCCAACCTGCATTTACCCTTTCCTGACCCTCCCCATTCATCTTCATGTCTGGCTCCCCTACCTCCACCACTAAGCCAACAGAACTTTGTCTTGGTGCCCCTGAGCACTTTGATGGTAACAGATCCAAAGCTGAAAACTGGCTGGATACAGTCCAGTTCTATCTCTTTGTTAACAGTGCAGTCTATGACTCTGACAAGAAAAAGATTGCATTTGCCCTTTCATTTATAACTAAAGGGCCAGCACTGTCATGGGCTGCAATATACTGAAAAAAATATATTTCCAGAATAACCATTACCATGGGAAAGTTTTCCCATTTTACCTCCACATTCCTAAAAGTTTTCCAACAACAGGACATGGTTAATGCTGCCATTCATTGGCTGGCTAATACACAGATGAAGCAGGAAAAGAAAGATGAATGGACACCTTCCCTTGCTGAATATACCACTGAGTTCCAGAACTGCATTATTACAGCCAAAATCACTGACAACAACATCCTCATTAGTTACTTCCCAGTGGCCCACTCCCTCCAAAGTCAAAGATGTTCACTCTTTTCTTGGCTTTGCTAACTTCTACAGGCAATTTATTCCCAACTATTCCACTATCGCCTATCCTCTTCTCAACCTCACCAAGAAATCTATAGCCTGGTCTTGGTCCCCTGCCACTCAGAAAGCCTTTAACTCTCTCAAGGCAATCTTTATCTCTCAACTGGTATTGCAGATGCTGGATTTTGCTTGCTCATTTGCCATTGCCACTGATGCCTCTGCCTACACATCTGGTGGTATCCTTCTTCAAACTAATAAGAATGGGAACTGGCACCCCTGTCCTTACCTCTCACAAACCTTTTCTGCCACCGAGCAGAATTATAATATCTACAATCATAAACTCCTCATGGTTATTTGCACTCTTAAAGCCTGGAGACAATACCTTCTTGGCTTTTCTACTCCTGTTTAGATTTTCACTGATCATAAAAACCTAATCTACTTTAAATCCCCTCAGAAGCTTAACTAATGTTAAGCTCACTGGCTTCTTGACATTGCCGATTTCAACCTGCAACTCTCCCACATTGCCGGTACCTTCCTTGCCAGATCTGATGCCCTCTCCTGCCACCCTGATCTGTGCCCTGATACCTTTCAGGACAATCAGAAAGTTACTCTTCTCTCACCTGACCTTTTTGTCAACCTGATTAATGCTAACCTTTCTGCTCACATTAAGGAACATCAAGAAGATAACCCTCTCTGACTCTCCATCCTGCAAAAACTGGATGCCTCCATCAACAAGAAATTCCTATAATCCCAAATCTCTAATTAGAAGAAGATTGATGGTTTGCTTACTTACTGCAACCAAGTCTTTATCCCTTCCTCTCCTAATCTCTGCCATGCCATTCTTCAACACTGTCACAATCACTCCTCTGCTGGTTACCCCAGTTATCTTAAAACCCAACAACTTGTCTCTGCTGAATTTTGGTGGCCTGGGCTTGCCTCCTTTGTCCACAACTACATTGCTGGTTGCTCTGTTTGCCAACAGAATAAGGCAAACACTCACCCTTCTCATCCCGCTCTCTTCTCCATTCACTCCACTGCCACTCATCCTTTTCAACAGATCTCCTGTAATTTAATCACCAATCACCCTCCTTCTTCCAACTTTGATGCCTTGCTGGTCATGGTTGACCATAGGCTTACAAAGGGAGTAATTCTTTGCCCTACCAAGAAATTTATTACTGCTGAGGGCATCACCACCCTCTTTTTCCACAAAGTCTACCTTCAATATGGTCTATACAACAAAATCATCTTCAATTGAGGCCTCCAATTTGCCTCTGCCTTTGCCAAGGAACTCAGAAAACTCCTTGAGTACAACCTTTCCCTTTCTACTATGTATCATTCTTAATCTGATGGTGAAACTGAATGAGTTAACCAGGAGATTAAGACATACATATGCATCTACTATGGCTCCAACCCCATCAGATAGGCTGACTCCATTACCCATGCTGAATTTGTCCACAACTGCCACCCCCACTCCATCACAGGGCAATTTCCGTTCTATCTCATGATAAGATATAAACCCCATGCCCTTCCCTCTATTATTGATGAATCACTAATGCCTGCTGTTGCTAATCACACTAAGGCACTCCTTGCTGCTCACAATGAAGCACTCACAGCTCATGATCTAGCCTGCCAAACCATGGCATTCCATATCTGTTTCACTTTCTCTCCATTTACCAAGAGAGATAAGATGTGGTTAAAAGCCCACAATTTGAAACAGGCTATAATTCACCCAAAACTCTCTCCTAAATGGGAAAGGACCCTTTACCATTATGGAAGTCCTTTTCCCTATTACCTATTGCCTTTGCCTTTCATCCACATAGAAGATCCACCCTGTTTTCCATGCATTACTGTTATTACCCTATTGTGAAAACAACGTTCATGGAAAGAACTTCCCTGCTCCCCCTCCAGACCTTATAGAAGGCAAGGAGGAATACAAATTAGAACAAATATTAAAACATTGAGGTCCCCTGAGTAACTGTCAATTTCTGATCCAATGGAAAGGGTACTTGGCAGAAGATGACTCCTGGGAACCAG
The DNA here is from genome assembly GCA_038088935.1 of Pulveroboletus aff. viridisquamosus. NCBI lineage: Eukaryota > Fungi > Basidiomycota > Agaricomycetes > Boletales > Boletaceae > Pulveroboletus > Pulveroboletus aff. viridisquamosus. The sequence continues at coordinate 4,995 of JBBPJW010001307.1, forward strand.
AACGGAACTTGAAATGTTCCAAGTCCACTTTGAATAAGTATAAACTCCTCCACTCTCACCACTTCCCCCCATCCACTTTTCCTTCTCCTTACTCCACCAAGAAACCCAACTGCCATTCAAAGTAACAATGATCTTCACTGTCAACCAAGGTTTCTGCTCATGCAACATCCCTCTTAATACTCTACCCCAATCTATATCCCAACTTCCCACTACAGAAGTTCCTGATGAGCCTTCACTCATATCTTCTCCCCTATCTGTATCCACTTCAGATCTTTCTTCAGAGGACTTCATAGCCTCTCCCCCTGCTATTATCATGGGCCCTGCCATCGTCGCTCCTATCCCTGTCCTGCCTCCTGCCATTGATACCTGGTCCGCTGGTATCCTCAGTGTCAACCTTCCACTCTCTGCACATACCCTTTGTCCAGGTACCCCCATCAATTCATATCTTGACATGTTCTTGCCACTGTGGCTCATTTATCAAATCTATATGCAGCTTCTCTATCTTCCCCTCTTGGCCTCAGCCCTTGCTCACATCCCTTACACCTGGGTCTCTCTCGCACAGGCCCTCATTACTTTTATTCACCATGAACTCTTGACCAACATTGAAACTTTCACCTATTAGATGCATATGAGTGAGTTTCTTACTGACCTGGATCAATATATGTGAGGAATGGCTACTGCCAGGGGTTACACCCCTACTACCCCTTCTGCTTCCTTCTCCCCTCTTGATGATGATGAGCTTGCTGTACTCAAACATGCCGAGGCTTGGTGGACTGGTCTTTATGATGAGGGCCACCTCTCTCCTTCCCATTCTTGCTTTTGCGAAGCATGCTTTCACTATCACTGCCTGGGCCATATCCGTGTCAACTGCCCCTCCTACCAATGTCTCTATTGCCTCCACTGGCACCCTGGACATACTCAGGCTTACTGCCCAGCTCAGTGCCATGTCACTAACCCACTTATCTCCTCCTCCTCCTTCTCTTCTTTTTCTTATGGCTTCTCCTATATCTCTTCCCGGGGTTTATCCCACTCCTCTTGCTGCTTTCACGGCTTCTACCACTGCCCTTCTATGGCTCTATCACCCCCTCCACCTTCATATTCCAATGATGACTTTCATGATAATATTATCAATGAGGTCAGCTGGGCCAACATCACTGGCTTCCCCGGACCCTCTTATAATGCCTTTTGAGGTGTCATGAGTCTTCCATCCCTAGCAGGGGGGTAATGTTATGTTTCCTCTTTTCCTTCTCTTTTTGCTTTCCCTTTTGTCCTAGCTTTTACCCTTCTCACACCTTCAGTGCTTTTTTGTTATGCCCTTTGCCTGGGCCTTCTATCTTTCAACCAGCTGACTTATAATTGTTCCATCTTTTTCCATCTGTTTCTACATGAATATCTTACTCATCATTCATCAGCATAATTACTCTTTACATCTCTGCTTCAACCTTACTCATTGTACTATAAAGTAGCAAACTTCCTGTCCTTTGTCTCCTTATGCTACTTCTACCTTGTGATCACCTTACAAGTCCTCGCATCTCCACTTATCCTTGTATCTACATACTTGGAATTTATTGCTTGTGTCCTGGCACTTAACCAGAGGATTATCAGCATCTGATCTTGGCACATCCCTGGAAGTGTAGCTGGTACTACTAAGGCACAATACTCTGTTTGTTATCTTTCACTCATCTCAAAGCTTATCTTTGGTTTACTTCATCCTCTTCTCCCAGCAAGATCTATGCCTATTCCTATCTGGGCCAAGCATAACAACAAGGTTCAGACTCAGTTAAGTGAGTCATGAGCTCTAACAGATGCTGAGTAAATGATCTGTGTAGAAACAAATGAAAAGTGAAGAAATCAGACTATGAGTTATGGCTAATAACAAGATACAAGAAAAACAGATTATAAGTAATATCCACTAAGTCATGAAATGTTATGGAACAAAAGAAGTCCAGAGATTCCAGAGCAAAACAAGAAAGTATTCTAGATATGTAAAGTCTAAAGCTAAGACAAAAGAAAGGAAAAAGATAAAGAGAAAATATAATATCTAGTCTTATTTCAAAAATATGGAATTAGAGTGGTTTAAATCTGACCTTCTTCTTATAAATAATTCTAATCTATATTTACTCTGGATAAATAGCTATAAAGAGTTTATTCAAGAACTTTGGACTAATTTTGGACCATATGATTCAATTGGAGATGCTGAGCACCAGTTAAATTGAGTGCCATTTAAATCAGCTGACTATAAAAAATGGTTAGCAAATCAACAAATAGGTTGTTGAATTCAATAAAGTTGCTTTGCAAGTATGAGATTATAAAAAAGGTACTCTTCAACACTATTTTTATAACTGTTATGTGCTCAACAAACACTAACAGTTTACTCACATGACCATGGGACTTGCCTGCCTTATAAGAATAAATCCTAGGCTTAGGTTTGGTTTATTGTATCAGAGTATTCCCTGCTCATGGGTTGATCATGTGATATGGCAGATCTCAGATAAGATCTTAAATCAATACTAATGACATTTGATTTGTGGCAGAAATCTAGATAGATCTCCTCAGTCTTATGGTTGCCATTCCTAATTCATATTGTTATGGTGACAATCTAACACGATGGTCTCACATGACTGTGGGGAACTGTAGAGCATGTGATGTGACTGGTCATGTGCCAGGAGCATATAATTATATGAATAAGTAGCCTTATAAGGTTAACTCTAGGCTAAGGTCTAAGTCCAGTTCAGAGTATTCCCATGCACAGGTATTGGATCACTGATGTGGCAGATCTCAGATGAGATTGAGATCACTAGATCTGTGGCAGAGATCCAGATGGGATCTCCTCAGCCCTATAGTGGCCATGCCATATTCATATTTGTCGCCCCATGCACTTCTTATCTATTACTTAGGGTATGAGCCCCTTACACTATTGGTAACCATAGATAGTATCCTTAGGGTAGGCTCCCTGTACTTGGTCTGTGCATGGATACCTGCAATATATAAGGCAGGGAGTGTGAGCCTGGGAAAACCCAGTTTTACCCTCTTATATCTTAGGTCTAGCTTATACTCTTGATCTCATTGCTTGACTCCAAGGGAGGGTCCCCTTTGAGCTCTCTTGAGATGACGGCCCTTATGGTTTATAGCAAGAGCCTAGGTCTCATCAAGGACAAGCCTAGTTAGGGGCCACTAGTACAAAAGCCTTATCAGTTCTCTAGGAAAGTTAGAGCATCCACCAGGTGTTTGAATATCAAGGCAAGGGCAGGAAGAACCTGCTACACATATCTGTTGACTCTGAGTACCTTTCATTCTCCCATATCCTCATGGTTATGGTTTTCTTCTATTTCCCTTGATCCATAAGGCCACTGCCTCATTCCTTACTTATTTCCCTATGCTCTATTTCCTATTTAAGAAGGTATGAGAGAATACTGCTATTGATTATATAGATAGTAGGTTACTTATTCTATGTATGAGGCTATGCCTTTTGGCAATATATATACAGGGTGTTATGAATCTAGACCAATAGCAAGAAAAAACCACCTTGAAGAATGCCCAATATTGGGGAAACAAAAGAATGGCAGCCTAGAGAAGGCACTAGAAAACAAGGTAAACAAGTAAACAAGTGCTCTAGACTGGGGAACTGGTCTATGCCCTTGCCCCTTTATATATTGCTACAAAATGTGCATGAACTAGGCCATGAGAAATATATGAGGTAGCTGATATACAAAGAACAATGCTAAATAAGAAAATAGGGCAAAGGGAAACTAAATAGGAACCAATGGCAAATAGGGAGTAATTAGTAAAAGAAAGCAAGGCAAAGGTAAAATATAACATTAGAGGGCTAGATTATAATATCAGAGAAAATCTAGGCTATAATTGTTACATTTCCTCCTTTTTTTTTTTTTTCTTCCTTGTTTCTCTCAATGTAGCTTCTGCTCTTCTTACCCTCTAGCCTGGCCTAGACTGCTCTCTTGTTATGCCCTTTGCCCAGGCCTTCTATCTTTCAATCAGCTGACTCATAATCATTTCATCTCTTTCCATCTCTTTCCACACAGACATCTTATTTATCATTCGTTAGCATGATTACTCTCTCTATCTCCACTCCAACTCTATTCACTGTATTATAAAGTAGTGTACTTCCTGTCTTCTCTTTCCTTATGCTACTTCTACCTTGCAATCACCTCACAGTCCTCACACCTCCACTTATCCAGAGGATCATTAGCATCTGATCTCAGCATACCCCTGGGAATGTAGTCAGTACCACTGAGGCACAACCCTTGTTTGTCACCTTTCACTTGTCTTGAAGCTTACCTTTGATTCACTTCATCCTCTTCATCTACAGCAAGGTCTATGCCTGTCCCTACCCAGGCCTAGTGTAACAATAATAAGGTAAAAGGCTATGCTATATGAGATATAAAGGCTAGACCAGGCTAGACCCAACCTCATGACATGATAAGATATAAGGTGAGATAAGATAAGATAAGATAAGATCAAAAAAAGCGGTTAAAGATAGTAAATAGTAAAGAGAATTTAGCTTAGGGTAAGAATGAAAAATAGCCTCTAGCTAAGTAGTGCCAGTGTATAACACAGGGTGGGCAAGATCTGGAGTCTTTCTAGTCTTGATTACTTGTATCATTCTCCTCTTACTTGGGCTCTGCAGTATGAAGTTAACCTAAGTACTTGTTCTTTTTCTTTCCACCTTTTTCTCTTCAAGATTCACAAGTCTAGTTTAGGGCTCTAGTCTTAAAAGCCCTCTTGTCATTCTTAGTTGCCTGTTACTCACTGGTTGCTGGTAGTATTCAGATTGCACTCAGAGTGGTGCATAACAATAATAGCCTTCCTAATTGCATTAAGAATAATATTTTTCATATTGGTAAGCTTTCTACCCTTCAGAAGCTTCACCAACTCACTTAGACCCTTAATGTCCACTATTGAAAGCATAGGTCTGAAATCAGCTGCCAAGGAAAGTTATCTAATTCTTCTAAGACCTTTGACAAATACTCTGCTTCTTTTATTTTATTCTCTAGCTCTAAGAAGTTAAAGGCTAAATTAGCCAGTACCTCTAACTTTTCTAAACCTTTTGTCTTTTCTAAGACAAGACTTGTCATTTAAGCTAGAAAAAGATGGAAAACTCATAATTGAAGAATGCAAGCACTGTTTCTATAATAACCTCTGCATGTTCTGTGATATTACTAGACATATAACCAAAGACTGCCCTAAGTCTTTTTCCAGGGCAGCCAAAGCTTGTGCTGCTAAGATCTCTGCTCTAAAAGCCAAACCAGAGGCCTCCACTGAGGCAAAAAAATAGTCTGCAATCTCTATAACTTCATACAGGCTAAAGGTTATATTAATTCTTTCTGTTACATAACTAGCAAATACAATGGTCTCAAGCACATGATCATGGAAATTGTTGAGCACATGATATGAATGGTTACATAGTCCATGTGACCAGGAGCACATGATTGTGTGAACAAGTATCCTTATAAGGATAATCCTAGGCTAAGGCTAAGTTCTTTATATTAGAGTAATTCACTGCACTAGATATTAGTTACATAATGTGGCAGATCTCAGATGAGATCCAGATACAGTCTCCAATGATATCTGATCTTAGAATCTAGATTAGGATCTGATCCATGGCAGAGATTCAGATTAAATCTTCTGGGCCTTGCTACTGCCATGCCTTATTTATATCTCTGATCCAGTGCACTTTTCTTTCATTTTCCCACATTCTTATGGTATGGCTTCTCTTTCATTACAATCCCTTGATCCATGAGGCCACTGCCTCACTCCTCATTCCTACTTCATGCTTTCTTCATCTTTTATATATTAGTTAAGAGATTACGGCTATTGGTGTCCATAGATAGTAGACCTCAGGGTAGGGCTCCTGTACTTGGTCTATGCACAGACCCTGGCAATATATAAGCCAGGGGGTGCAAGCTGGGATTTTTGCAGTCTTGCTCTTTTGACCTCTTAGCTGATTATACAGGTTAACTCTTATCTGCTGGCTTCTGATTTATGCAAGAGTAGTGGTCTTATCTTTCTCTTATTCATCTAGTTAGGGGCCACTAGCCAAAAGCCTCATTAGTTTTCCAGAATAGAATAGAAACATTTATCAAGGTAGCTTAAGTATCAAGGCAGGACAAATAGTCATCTGTTATACTTTCCATACTTTATAGGAAATCAAACTCAATGCATCTGCTCTTTCAGATCTTAGTTCACTTTACCCTTGTTTCTCATGTCATTTCTTTATTTTCTACCCTAATTAATTCTGGTTTATCAGATTGTTTCATAGATACCAAATTAGTCAGTATCTTTTGTTGAAATATGTTAATTGCCTACATTATACCACTTACATAACCTAGTAACTATGTCAGACCATTAGTTATCTTAGAATACTTAGTAACTACAAGTATTCTACAGTATTCTACAGTTTCAATATCTTTAACCTTCTAACTTATTCTATTTCTCTGCTTTAACTCTGCCTTTTCAATAATACTTCTAATTCTATGATTACCAATGCCATTGATCTCTTTATTTATTTCAAAACTGGTGATATTACTCCAATGATATTTTATGTTACTCTATTGGATGGATTTAGTTCCCTTGTTCTAAAATACAACTGGCTTACCTGCCACAATCTGTTGATTGACTAGATATCAAGCAATATTACATCCTGTCTAACATCAATTTATCTTATCTCTCTAACTGCAGTAGCCCTCTGCCAATTGAGCTACTTAGCCTCTTAGCTTTTGCACATGTCTGTTATTTCAATAACTCTATACCTTTCTGCCTACAATTCCATTCCTGGAAGAGCAATCTCTGTTCTGTCTCTATCAACCCCTATTCCATTGACCTTTCTGGTATTTCTCCAGAATATTATGAATTTACTGATGTTTTTAGGAAAAGCAAGGCTTCTACCCTTGCCTTGCATTGCAACTTTGATCTAAAAATCAAATTAGAAGGAGATACCTTCCCTCCTATTGGCATCATATATTCCCTTTTACCCTCTGAGCTTGAAGCACTCAGAACCTTTTTAGATGAAAATTTTGTCATGGAATTCATTTGATTCTCCTTATCTGCTCATGCTGCTTCTATCCTCTTTATTCAAAAGAAGAATGGATTCCTCTGATTGTATGTGGATTTATGAGGACTCAATAATATTATAAAGAAGGACTGCTACCCTTTTCCATGTATTTTCAATCTCCTTGACACTCCAAGCTATGCAACCATCTATATCAAGCTTGACTTTCATTATGCTTACCATCTGGTTCATATTGCTAAGGGCAACAAGTGGAATACCTCTTTTTGTATGTGCTATGGCTCCTATGAGTGGCTGGTTATGCCATTTGGCCTTACAAATGCTCCTGCAGCATTTTAGTAGTTTATTAATTCCATTTTTGCTGATTTTTTCAATATCTTTGTCATTATCTATCTGGGCAATATCCTTATTTTTTTCACTAATCAGACTTCTCATACTAAGTATGTCCATGAAGTTCTCTGCAGGCTCTGGAAACATGGCCTTTATGCCAAACCAGAGAAGTGCAAATTTCAGACCAACTCTATTAAGTATTTTGTCTACTAGTGTTATGGCGCAAGCCTAACATAATGGTCACACGTGATCGTGAGAATCTTGGAGCATGTGATGTGCTGGTCAGATGATCAGTTGCATGTGATCATGCAAATGAGTTACCAGATAAGGCAAACCCTAGGCTAGGTCTAAGTCCATTCCCTATTAAGAGTATTCCTTTAAAGCACACCTTAGTCATGATGTGGCAGATCTCTAGATGAGATCTGGATCTATCTGATGATATCTGATCTCTCGATCTAGATTAGGATCTGATCTGTGGCAGAGATCCAAATGGGATCTCCTTGGCCACCAGGCAGCCACACCTCTCAGGGCTAGTGCTT
>JBBPJW010001308.1:0-12884 GCA_038088935.1 Pulveroboletus aff. viridisquamosus
TAATCATGTTGATCTTTTGAGTACAGACACTGCCACATTGCACCTTAGTCTTTTATTCATATGAAACTGAGATTTCTTTGTATATAGTGTAATATCCTCTACAATGCTACCTTTTAAAAGGTTATAAGCCCTGCAAGCCCTGCTTCTTCCATTTCAGCTACAGGTCCCTCCTTATTTCCATCCACCAATATATCAACTATTTCAAAGCATACCACACAGGCATTTAGCTGTCAATATAATATTCCATCTCTTGACAATAATAGTGCAAATATCCAGGCATGGAAATTTCACATTCAAACCATTCTAGACATCAGAGGCCTCTGGAGAGTTATTACTAGTGAAGAAAGCAAACCAGACATGGCAACATGTCCTACTGAGTATTTAGAGTGGCTTGAGAAGAACAAGAAGACCTATACACAAATTACACTAACCTTAAAGGATAAATTCCCTAGTGGGGTACTTTATACTACAACAGTGCAGATAGTCTGGCAAAAGATGAGTAAGCAATACAAAGAAAAACAAAAATATTTAATTATTTACCCAATTAACAAACTTTTCTGCAATAACCTGTTGAATAACTCTCCTATGGAGACACAGTTGAACTTGATGTGACAAAAGGCAAATATTCTGACCACTCTAGGTTAACTTCCTATTCAACACTCTGCACCACTTCTGTGTCCACCAGTGACAAGCTATCAATAGACTGTGTCATTGCCCAGGTTTTTGTTAAAGAACAAATCTAAAAGTCTGCAGCACAAGCTGCATTGTTGGCAAAGGCCATGACAAAAACTAAGTCAAAGGGTAATGAGGCTGAGAAGCAAAGAAAGAAGCAAAAAGAAAAATGCTCTTACTGTAATCAACCAGGCCATTCCCTGGCAAAGTGCTAAAAGAAGAAGGCTAATAAGGTAAATAAGAATTTTGGAGCCAAGGCAAATAAAAAACCTAAGGAAGGTGGTAGTAAGCTAATGGCCTGGATTACTCAAATGGATATAAGCAACTCTTCACCTTCTCTTCAACTTTTCATGGCACATTAAGATGTTCAAATCTTCCAAAAGGCATGAATTATTGATTTTGGGGCATCTGCCCACATAAGCTTGCAGTGTAATTGGTTTAAGATCTACTGTTCCTTTAAATTCTCCCAATCTGTTATTATTGATAATGGATCTTCCATTTATGCATTTGATGTTTGGTATTGGCCTTAATCTGCAACTTGAAAATGGTCAAGTTAGTAAGACAATATTTTGTGGTGTATTCTACATATCTGCCCTGAATGGCAATCTTATGTTCATTTCATGCCTAGCCAAGCATGGAATACAAGTGATCTTTAACAACACAGCTTGCTATATCAAAGATGGAGGTTAGATAGTTGGTATAGAACACAAACATAACTTACTTTATGTGCTCAAAGCACTTCACTGCATCAAGGACCAAAAAGTCTATGTCATGCACTTTCCCTTGCATTTTTCTGATTTGAATTATCCTTCATCTGCTTATGTATCTTGCTTCAAGGTGTACAAGGCCAGCCTTGACATCTGACATTGTAAACTTGTGTTAAAACTGATAACTGTTAAAACTGAGTGAATTAAGTTCAGAATACTGTCAAACTAATTCTTAAGGTGCTAGAGGGACTTCTAGGATAAGCATACTGCTAGACTGTAGGGGAAGACTAGAGGTGGTAAACTCTAGATACAAAATGCTATTAGAATTCAGAGTGACAGCAAAGAAGAGCTCTAGAACAAACTCTGGAGTTGGACATACTAATAATACTCAACCTGTGAGTAAGAACATAGCTTCAGGGGCTTCTGAAGAAGTCCAGAGATTTTAGGAGGTCAAGAAGAGCTTTTCTTGGATTGAATGAGACTTGGCTTTATCTTATGTGGTATATTATTGCATAGCTTAGTGTCTTAATTTATAAAGGGATTGGAGAATAAGAAGAGAGTAGTTTCATGGCTCAATACAAGTAACAGGCAAGACAAGGAGCATCAAGTCTAGTCATAATGAGATCAAGCCCTTAGAATTTCCTTAAGAATTCCATTAAGGCCTGAAGTTACTCTGGAGTAAATCAGAGATTCAGAGGGTGATCTGGAAAACTTAGTCAGAGGGAGAATAAAGTCAAGATAGAGGGTGTTTTCATTGATATTCAAACTACAGTACTATATACAGGAGTTACAGTATGTATAGTTCCAGAGTAGTAAAAGATCTAAGTAAAAAAGGAAAATAAGATGAGAGTTGTCTTCAGAAGTGAGAGCAGATACTAATGCATTTTGAAGATAAATGGAGATATCTGAAATAACAGCATTAGGGCATGTCAGTCTGAAATTAAAGGGTAGCAGAAAGAGGCAAGAGTCAGAATAGAAAAGAGAAAGAAACAAGAGCAGGAGAAAGTGTGGAGTTAAAACAGAATAGTCCAGAGAGGATGAAGTGAGAACTAAGATATGCTAAGTAACTGAGAATGGAAATAAAGCTAAAGTCAGAATAGAGTGAAAAAAAAAACAGAGGGTTGGAGGAACTATAATAATACTAGGGCAAGAAGAATACAAACATAACTGAAGTGGGATGGAGTTGCAGTAAAAGGGCCAGAGTTGCATGAAGGAGAATCAGAGACTAGAATAGCTTACTGGCAAGCACTAGGTGTGGAAAACCAAGTAGAAGCTGGATTAGAATTGAATTCAGAATATGGGGTATGAGAACTTGGCCATGTATATTCCAGTGTGATGCTCAAACTATATCAAAAAGACATGGTTACAGAAATGGATATCAATGAGTAAGAGGGGCATAATGATTGTTGCAAGCCTTGCCTTGATAAAAAGCAGCAATATACTATTATCCCTACCAAATCAGACACAGAATTACCTTAAGTTCTCTACTGGACATATTCAGATATTTGCAGATCAATGAAAATGACATCTTGTACCAGACACTGCTACTTTATTATCTTTATTAATGGCTACTCACATTAATTAGTGGTCAAGCTGATAAAAACCAAAGCTAAAGCCCTTATTTTGACAAAGAAGTACTTTTATCAGGCAGTAACTAAAATCAGTAAGCATGCTAATCTCCTTTGCACCAATAGAGGTGGAGAATATATGTCAAGAGACTTCCAGGTGTATCTAAAGGACAAGAGAATGCATTATAAAACAATAAACATTTATATTCCTTAGGAGAATGGAGTGGCCAAGCACATGAACTGCACTATAGTGGAAACAGCTTACACCATGTTAAGTAATGCATGTCTGCCAAATTATTTTTGCTCAGATGCTATATTATATGTGACATATCATCAGTTGAATGCATTTGAATCTTTGATTGCAAGGTACATGTCCATATACTGGATGAAAAATGGCACAAGCTTAATCCTAAGTCAATTAAATGCATTTTCCTGGGCTTTGTATTAAACTATAAAGCCATTGTCTGCATGGAGTGTTAAAATAGCCAGATTAATAAGTCACACAAGAAGATCACAGCAGGAGATTGTTATGTGCTCAGCAGAATACTAACAATCTTGTCATGTTATTATGAGACTTCACTGTTAAAACAAGGATATCCCTAGATTTGGGTTTGGTTCTTATTAGAGTATTTTCCACATTCTAGTATTGGTCACATGATGTGGTAGATCTCAGATGAGATCTAGATTAATTACAATAATATCTAATCTAATGAATCTAGATTAGAATTGATCTATGGCAGAGATAATGGGAATCTAATTAGCCTTATGGCTACCTGGCCATATTCATATCCACCTTTGATATATGCTTTTCTTCTATTCTCCCATATCCCCATGATATGGCTTCTTTTTTATTTCCCTTAATCCATGAGGCCACTGCCTTACCCTACTTTCTGCCCTATGCTTTTTTATTTATAAGCAAGAGCACTTACTGCTATTGGTAACCATAGGTAGTAGTTCTTAGTCATCCTGTATTGGGGCTGTGCCCCTTGTGAATATATATACAGGGTGGTAAAAACTTGGAGTTTCCCCAGTCTAAGTCTCTTGTACAATTACCCAGTTCTATAGAAAGTTTCTGCTTATCTTTTCCTTTGCCTAGTTCTGAGGCTCTAGTATAAAAGCCCTCTTGTTGTTGTTGTTGTGGGCCTTCACCACTCACTGGTTGGTTTGTGCAGTTGCACTTTTGAGGTGCATAACAGAGATGTTTTACTTGAGTTGTTACTTTTTAAGACTTTGAGCAACTACACCTATAGCCTTGGTGTGCACTACTGCTACTGCTAGGGGTACTGCTGAAGTCTAACCTTTGAACTAGAGGCTAGGAGAACTAGACAAGAGGGATTTGGGTCAAGGAACTTGTAAAAACCTTAGAGGTTCAAGTATACAAGACTAGAGAACTCCAGCTTGGACTTGAACCCCTTTTATACTATTGCATCTTGAGCACAGACCAGGAGAGTGCACCCTGCCCTGCAGTGTGTACAGTAAGCTGCCCAATGGCAAAAAGGGAGTGAAAGTCTAGAAATACATGAAAAAAACAGGTAGTATGAGATTATAGGCTAGATTAGCCTAGACCTAGTGAAATGTAAAGTGGTAAAGATGTGAAATGTGAGATAGTGAAGATGTGACATGGTCACATGGTCACATAATGTGAACATGTGAAGAGTTAAAGGAAAATGCAATAGGATGAAAAATGAAATAAAAGGGAAAATGTGCATTATAACATAAGTATTTTTCTACCAATATGCAGATTGCTGATATCTTGATAAAGGCATTGAGTCAGGATAAACAAGTCCACTTCATAGAAGAAAGGTTTTAACACTGCAAGAAGAAATGACTTGATAAGAGAGTATATTAAAATATTTATTCTATTTATTTTTACTTTTCTTTTATCTTATACTTTTATGCCTTTGGGCCATTTATTCCTTGAGATTTCTTTTTTCCTTCCAAGACATATGCCAACCATTTCATCATATAATTGCATCATTCTTTTGAGTATGGACACTGCCATGTTATATCTTAGTCTTTTATTCATATAAAACTGAGGTTTCCTTGTATATAGTGTAATATTCTCTATACTATCTCTTAGAAACAAGGTGTAGCTGAGAGTTGAGTCCAAAGATGCTTTGTCTCATACAAGCATGGTAGATAAGCAAAGATTTACTCACCATACCTGGTTATGAGCCAACTCTAAACCAATTGGTGATGTGGCTGCTTGTTATGATAGCTCTATAAGATGTAATGCCTTGCTGCATCTTATAGTTCTTGTTACCTTAATGCTTGTTATCCAATCAAAGTTTGCCTTAATCATTAGGCCAGTGTTTTTTTTTACTGCCTATTGTGTGGCTTATTGATCAATCAATGTAGCTGAACATTACTTTAAAGTGAATATAGGGCTTGGATATTACTTCTTTGCTAGTCTTAATAAAAGTTAGAAAGGAGTTGGCATTCAAGAACTGATGGAAATTAATAACATGACTTTTTGTGGCCCTTGGATATACCATAATCCCAGTCATGTTGATTCTGTATTTAATCCTAATTTCATATTTCAGCTCTCTTATGGCATTTCTTGGCTTCTTCTTTGCCCTTGTTATTTGGATTATTGATCCAATCTGTTATGCAATTACCAAACACAATGGTTTCAAGCACATGACCATGGGAACTGTGGAGCACATGATGTGAATGGTTGCATAGTCATGTGACCAGGAGCATATGATTGTGTGAGCAAGATGCCTTATAAGGAAACCCTAGGCTAAGGCTAAGTCCTAATTATCAGAGTATTTTCCCTGCACAAAGGTAACAGTCATGTGATGTGGCAGATCTCAGATAAGATCTAGATCAGTCCCCAATGATATCTGATCTTAGGATCTAGATTAGGATCTGCATCTGTAACAGAGATCCAGATTGAATCTCCTTGGCCTTATAGTGGCCATGCCTTATTCATAGACTAGAACCAGTGTGCCTTCCATTCTCCCACATCCTTATGGTATGGTTTCTCTTCCATTCTAATCCCTTGATCCATGAGGCCACTGCCTTACTTCTCATTTCTGCCCCATGCATTCTTCTTATTATACTATAGAGCCAGTTGTGCTATTGATGTCCATAGATAGCATAGTTTAGGGTAGGCCCCCTGTACATGGTCTGTGCACAGACTTGAGCAATATATAAGGCAGGGGGTGCAAGCTGGGAAAACCCAGGCTTGCTCTCTTGACCTCTAGGCTGGTTATACAGGCTAGTTTGCTACTAGTGCTGCTGGCTATTGGTTTATACAAGAGAAGTGGTCTCAACACTTTCCCTTTGCCTAGTTCAGGGCCACTATTATAAAAGCCCTACCAGTTATCCAGGACAGATTAGGAGCATCCACCAAGGTTAACATAAGTATCAAGAATAGAACAACAAGAAGCTGTAATACAATCTTTACAAAAGCTGCAATGATAGGGCAGTGTCAGTGGTATAATATATAAATGTTGGTCATTTCTGCATTGATCATGGTATGGGGCACATTCTTTGTATTTCAGACAATGCACAGATAATGGTTTACATATGGTTGCAACTAAAGACAAAAAGCAGTCAAGAGTAGGAAGATGATGGAATCCACAATGCTAATGTCAAAGCCAAGTCATGGTTGCATGCAAAGTTGATGAGATACACAACAATGACCCTATAAGATCAGTAAGATAATACATGTAAAGAGATATAAAGTTACTTGAAGAAAACCTTGTTGAAACTGCAGAATACTGCAGAAACACACTGTTATGGGTCTCTACCCATAGTCCTTGATTCTTCTAGCCACCTTGATGAGTGCCTTCCTAAATAGCTGCTAGGGCTTTTAACTAGTGGCCCCAAACTAGGCAGAGAGAGTTGGAGCCTAACAACCCTAGAGAGCTCAGGGGGATCCCCATAGGGGACAGCCAGGAGATTGTAGAGATCTCTTGTATAATCTCCTAAGAGACAAGAGAGTGAGACTGGGGAAACCTCAGCTCACTACTCCCTGCCTTTATACTATTGGCATCCATGCACAGACCAGTACAGGGAGCCTACCCTAGACTACACTACTTATGGAACACCAGTAGCATAAGTATCTCTGCTCTCATAATAGATAGAATGGAAGATGCATGGGGCAGGGATCAGGAATGAGGCAGTGGCCTCACAGATACAGGATGGAGAAGAGGAGCTGCCACACCATGAGAATGTGGGTGGAATGGAAGTATGCACTGGTCTTGATCTATGAATGTGGCATGGCCACCTGGAGGCCAAGGAGATCCAATCTGGATCTCTGCCACAGATCAGATCCTAATCTCTGAAGAGATATCATTGGGGACTGATCTAAGATCTCATCGAGATCCAGCCACCATCACATGACCTAAACCTTAGTGCAAGGGAATACTCTGAATGGACTACTAACCCTAGCCTGGGGCTTGCCTTATAAGGAAGCTCGTTCACACGATCATGTGCTTCTGGTCACATGACCTGCATCACATGCTTTCTAAGTCTCTTATGGTCACATGAGACCATGTGTTAGACTTGTGCTGTAACACACACAGGCAATGCACTGAACTGAAAACTGCTATGAGTGGCTGTAACTACTACCTAGATGGGTGCTTTAAATAACTAGAGTTGGCTCTGACTAGACCAACTAGAACTAGGCAAGAGAAAAAGGAAAATCAAGTGACTTATATAAAGCATAATGCTTAAGTACATAAGACTGGAGAAATCCAGGCTATGGACTGAGCCTTTATATATGTTATAGAAATGCACACAGACCCTGTAAGTCTGGCCTACCCTAAACTACTGCTTAGTTAGCCATTAAATGGCAGAAGAGAAGCATCTGACTAAACAAAACATGTGCTAATTATGAGGCATAATATTATAGTCTAGACCATGATATGTAAAGAGATGAAAAAGTGAAAAGGTGAAGGTATGAAAGGTAAAGGATTCCCAGGGTTACATGATGTAACTTATGAAGAGTGAAAGAAAAGTAAAAAGATAGTAAAAATAAAAAAACTTTATAACAACTGCAGAATACTTGTAGTTACTATGTTGAAATTTTATTCTATTTATGTTATGGCTCCAGCCTAACATGGCAGTCGCACATGACCATGGGAACCACATGCCTTACAAGGAAACCCTAGGTTAAGGTTACATTCTCATTATTTAGTATTCAGACAGACATTTCCCTAGCACAGGTCTAGTCATGTGATGTGGCAGATCTCTAGATGAGATCATGGCAGAGATCCAAAGGATCTCCGAGGCCTCACGGTTGCCACACCATATTCATAGATTGAATTGGTGTGCTTTCTTTCCATTTTACCCATATCCTCATGGTGTGGTTCTCTTTTATTCCCCTACATTAGATTTGCGAGGCCACTGCCTCATCCACCATCCCCAATCCATGCTTCCCATATATCTATTTATGGGTCAGAGCTACTTACACTATTGGTGACCACAGATAGCATACATTAGGGTAGGCCTTATGTAGTTGGTCCATGCACGGGCCCTGGCAATATATAAGGCAGGGACTGAGACCGGATATTCCCCAGTCTTGCTCTCTTGACCTTTACCAGGTTTATACAAGGGGGAACTCAGATCTTTGGTCCATTTCTAAGGGGGGGATCCACCTTAGCTCTCTGGAGCTGTACTCATTTGGTTGCTGAGCCCACTAGGCTTTATACAGGACCATCTTAGCTTTCTTTATGTCAGCCTAGTTAGGGGCCACTAGCCAAAAGCCCTAGCAGATCAAGACACAAGGCACTCACCAAGGAAGACACAAGATACAAGGACAGGATGGCTAGTCAGCCATTTCAATTTATTTCATTTCTCTTTACTTTCTTTTTTTCTCATTCCTTTTCATGCCTCTGGGCCATTCTATTATGTCCTGCATTCTGGACCCTAATTCCAGCTTAGTTCTTAGCTATTCTTCATAATTCATACTAGCCAATAAGCAATACTAGTCTTTGATTCCCTTTTATGCACCTTCAGCCTTTTCACTACTACTCCATCCCACTCCAGTTGTGCTTGTGTTTTCCCTGCACTAGTGACACTATAGCTGCTCTTACTCTCTGTACCATTTCTGCTCTATTCTAATTTTAGCTTTTTTTAATTTTCAGTTATTTAGTATAACTACATTTCTACCTTGTCCTTTCTGAACTATTCCATTTCAACTCTGTACTCTCCTCCACTCTTGCTTCTTTCAATTTCCTGTTTTAACTCTTACATCTTCTTGCCATCTTTCAGTTTCAGGGTCAGATCTTTATAAGTATTCTGCATGGTCAGTAATCACATGACTAAGAGATATGGGATCTTTCCAGTATCTGCCCTGGATCTTTCCAATCTAGATCTTAATGCTATCTTCATGGATCTAATGGATATAGGATTTGCATCTATGATTTTATCATATCTGTTGCAGAGATCTCTATTCTCATGTAAGATCCTGATCTTTCATTATAAGTCTTCTTTTTTCATTTATTTTCCTTTCTTGATTCATAAGGTCACTGCCTTATATTACACTAGGCCTGGGTAGGGACTAATGTAGACCTTATAGCTAGGGCTAGGGTAGGGTAAGGCCCAATAGTGGTCAGCCTTAGGTACTAGTGATAATATAAACACAGTATAGCACTGTAGTCCTATAATGAGGGTTTGGAATAAGACAAGGACACTGGAACTTGTTGAGGATACTTGAGTGGTGCTTGCTATTAAAGTGATACAAGCAGGACTTCATTTGTGAGAATGGGGTAAAGGTTTAGATAATGCTTGGAAAAAGCAAGGTAGAATAAGACAAAAGTAGCATAAGGAACATGGGGAAAAAAGTACACTACTTATATAGAGGGCAACTAAGGTCTAGACTCAGTTGAATGAGTCAAGTGGCATGACTAAGCTAAATAAGTGATTCACATGGAAAAAGATGAAATGTGATAGAAGTGGCTATGAATAATATCTGCTGACTAGTAGAATGTTCTGAAACAAAAGAAGCCTGAAAATTCCAGAATATAACAAGGAAGTATCAAGAACATGTGAAGATCAGATGCTAGGATGAGAGAAAAGGGACAATTATAACATTACCTCCCCAGTATGTTCAATAATCCAATTGAACAACCCAGAAGTTTAGAAGGAGGGGGTTGGTAATCCAGTGATGTTGGCCCAGTCAATGGAATCAATAACATTGTCATCATTGTTAGTGTAATAAGAAGGTGGAGGGGGTAAGAGAGAAGGGAAAGCCTAATAATAGGAACCTGGAAGCAGCAGAAGCATAAGAAACTGTGGAAGAAGCTGTAAAAAAAGCCATAAGAGGAGTGAAATAAGAATAAGGATGAGAAGGTGAACTGTTGAAGTAAAGGTTGGTAAAGAGGGTAGTCAGCCTGGTTATGTCCAGGCTGCCATTGAAGACAGATAGGGTATTAATAGACTAAGCAGTTAATATGTTGGTGCCTAAGTACATGACATTGAAAGTACCCTTGAATATACCAGGGGTATGAGGAAGAAAGAGAAGCATGACTGTGGTAATCCATTTACCAGTGTTTAACATAGTTCATTATGGTAGAGGATAAAGGGGGTGGGAGAGGTTGTAGGGAATGAGAGTTCTGTAGGAGATGTATGAATGTGAGATGTGAAGTATTTGTATTCAAAAGCAGTCAATATTAGAAAGGAATTCTCTAAATTCCAGCTGGTAAGTGAGGTTATTTAGGATAAAAGACATCTGGCAGTGAATGGCATTTAGGCCAATTTGGATGGTATTAGTGTTAACTTCAGCTAAGTAATGGAGAAGGGATAAGGTAAGAGAGATATGTTCAATCTAATAAAACAGAGAGTAAAGTGCTTATAGTGGGGAGTTCATGTTAAGGTAGGATCCAATAGAGAGAAAGAGCAGAAAATTGAAAATAAAGGACTGTACAAAGGTAGAGTAGGTGGGAAAGCAGTTCCCAGGCCAGAGAGCATAGGTAGTAATAGAAAGGTTGATGGCAGTATGGTACATGTGGGGATAATGAAGTAAAGCCCTGAAGGGGAAATGGGGATAGGATTAGACTGGATATTGGCAAGGGCAGTGGGTTCCAGGTCAGAGAGATCATAAAAGGGGGAGGTTATGAGATCTTCTGTATATAAGGACTCTATTAGAGAGGCTTAGAGGAAGAAAATGGGAGAGGGGTTAGCAGAAATTTCTGTAGTATTATCAAGGGTAATATAAGCATGGATGGGGAATAGTTGGTGGACTGAAGTGGACAGAACAGTAGGGACAGAGGCAGGGAAGAAGATAGTGGGGGTAGGGTCAATGGTAAAATCAGAGGTAAAGTAGAAATTGAAACAGCTGCTGCCATCCTAGCCTCATGTCTTAATACTGTCCCAGTGGACACTTTCCTAAAGGTGTGGTTTTATGCTAGACCCACAGTGAACTAGGCAAAAGGAATAGTAGAAAGAGTCAAGTGCCTTGTATAAAGCCCTAGAGCTCAAGTGTGCAAGACTGGGGAGTCCCAGCTTGTGCCAGCCCTTTATATATGATACAGGAATGTGCACAGATCATGTAATTAGGTCTGCCCTAAACTATGGCTACAGTAAGTAGACCAATGGCAGTAAAGAAGCGAGTACCTTAGCAGTTCCCCATGGTAACTGCCAGATAATAATGTCATGGTCTGGAGTGGTCTAGAATGTGATTAACATGAAGATGTGAAAAGATGAAGATATGAAATGGTGAAAAGTAAAGGTGTTCCATGGTCACATGATGTGAAAAGTGAAAAATAAAGATGTTTATATGCCTTGACTAGCTCAGAGGCATTGCAAAGATTGAATTTGAATTCCCATGAATTTTCTTCTGCTGAATAACTTTTTCATCAGATCAGAAAGAAACAGAAGAAAGATAAGCCACAATGTTTTAATATCTGTTTGACTTTGTATTCTTCTTGACCTTCTATAAGTCTGAAGGTAAGGCAGGGAAGTTACTCCTGTAAATATTGTTTTTGTAATAGAGTAATAACAGAAAAGCATGGAAGACTGAGTGAAATTTTCAGGAGGTGGGGAGACAGAGGTGGTACATGATAGGGGATAGTATCTTCATGATAGTAAAGGGGCCTTTGTGTTTTGGCATGAATTTAAAGTGTATAATGGATTGCTTAAGGTTTTTGGCTTCTAGCCAGACTTTAGACCCTTTGTTAAAAGGAGTAAACTTGGAGCAGATGCAGGAGACATAGTTTGGCAGGCAAGGTCATGAGCTATAAGGGCTTTGTCTCTAGCTGCTGTTAGATTCTTTAATCTATTAGCAACTGTGGGCATAAGAATCTTGGGAATTATTAAGAGAAGGGCATAGAGTTTATATCCATTATTAGATAAATGGAGATTAATTAGTAACTGAGTGGGGATGATGTTTGTGGACAAATTTCATATGAAAGATTTGTTCAGCCCATTAGAAGGGGTTTGCTCTGCAGAAAATGCAGAGGTAGATTTGTTATGCATCTAAAGAGTATCTTCCAATAAATAATGTGGACCAGTGTGTGATAGTTAATCAATTAACAAGGGGGCTTTTAACCTAGTGGCCCCAAACTAGGCTTGTGAGACTTGTTATAATTTCATTTTCACTTTTCTTTATTTTTACCCACTTTGTACTTTTCACTTTGACTTTTCATATATTATATCATGTAACCATGGTAAATCTTATCATTTGACTCTTATACCTTTTCACTCCTTCACACCTTTACATATCACAAGTCTAGAACTGGCCTAGACCATGACATCATCATCTGGCAGTTACCATGTGGTACTACTAAGGTATTTGCTCTTTTAATGCCATTGGTTGGCTTACTGTAGCATAGTTTAGGGCAGATCACAGGTACATGGTCTGTGCACACTTCTGTATCATATATAAAGAGCAGGCACAAGCTGGGTCTCTTCAGTCTTGTGCACTTGAGCTCTTAGCTTTATATAAGGCACTTGACTCTTCTCTTTTATTCTTTTGCCTAGTTCT